>ASZH01045339.1:0-28936 GCA_000411075.1 Sisymbrium irio | reverse complement strand
CTCCTCCGAGTCGCTGTACTCGACTCGCCAATTCACTCCACCGAGTCTCCACCTCGAGTCGCCGCCATGCTCGTCCCCAAACACCGAGAAACAGATTGGATCTTCTCCACTGAGTCCGGCCATCTCCAGCTCCTCCTTAACCTCCCCGACATCTCTCGTCTGATACTTATCGGCGACGATCCCGAAGATAGCTCTGATTCACCCGCCGTTTACCACCGACCGATCGCCGAGGACATCGACTCGAGGAGACTGGAGCAGAGTCTGAAACCTCTTGTCGTAGCTCTGTCACCCAAAACCGAAGAAGAAATCAAAGACGCGCCTTTTTTGATTTACGAAGATAACGTTGTCTCCAGTGTAGAGCTGGAGAGATCCTTCGGGGATTACGTAGGTGAAATGCTAATTGAAGACGTAGAGATTGAGATGGACGAAGCTAAGAGAGAGTTCAGGAGGAGATTGAGGTTTAAGAGAATGCCTAATTTAGTCCAATCAGATGTTAAGATCATCCCCGTAAGAGACTCTTCAAAGTCTTCTCCTTTATTAAGTAGAACAGAAGACTTCAAGCCTCATCTCACGGAGCTTGTACATCCATATTTGGCACCAATGGTGGCAAGTCTTTCCTTGATTGATTCTCGCATCAGACGTACACCAAAGGTGTTGTGCATTGGTGTTGGAGGTGGTGGGTTGCTTAGTTTCTTAAAGGTGAAGTTAGGGTTCGAGGTTACAGGTGTAGAGATAGACCCTCAAGTGTTGAGGATCGCCAGGCGTTACTTTGGGTTACAAGAAAGCTTTGCTCGTGTTCACGTTGGTGATGGTATTGACTTCTTGAAGAGGCTTTCTTCTACCTGTGATGATGATGATGATGATGACAAATTTGATGTCTTGATGGTTGATCTCGACTCGACTGATCCGGTTCACGGCGTGAGTGCTCCTCCGATCGAGTTTGTGGACAGAGATGTTCTGCATGCTGCGAGAACACTTCTTTTTCCTAGTGGGATCTTCGTTATCAATGTCATTCCTCCGAACAAGACATTCTACCAACAACTCAAAGACGAGTTCAGACAGGTCTTTGCTGAGTTGTATGAGATTGAGGTAGGAAATGGTGAAAACTTTGTTCTTATTGCAACTGTTGCCGTTAGAGATGGCAAGAGTGGTTATGCTAAGGAGAATCTACCACTAGCTGTCTTGGGAAAGTATATTGATGCTATACAGAGAATTTGAGATTCGTTCAAACAGAAATTTTCATTGCAATAATAGCTTCAGATACTTATAAGAGTAAGAGTTTTGAATCCGGTATTAAAAGTACAAGCACAACACACCAGATCCTATCCAAAAAGAAAGCTTTATCGAAAATGCGTTTTCCACAGCTTTGGTTCCCTAGTCTTCACTAAACTTGATCTTCTTAGGTACTGGCTGGGTATTTCCAACCTGAATCAACAATAAAGAATATGTGGTTATTAGCTATCTACTGTTCTGTGCTCGATTATAGAAGAATTGTGATAACCGGATACTTACAAGCTCGGGGCATTGATATTCTATTCCGGCGGCTTCGATTCTCTTTCTCCTTTTCTGGTCCCGTTTCACAACCTTCTGCAACATTTTCCTATGCTCTTCCAATGTCCTTTCCTGCATACAAAAGAGAAATCAAATTTTAAGTCAAATGCTCAAGAGCAATGGCATATTGAGAAGCCAAGAAGGTTATATTACCTTGTTATGTTGTTTACGCTCGATCTGAACCCAATCCACTGGTTTGTACTGACACTTAAACCCTTTCCACCTATTATCATTCAGGACATAGAAACATTTTGATCATTACAACTCTTAACACAATTCTCCACTAGAGAAACTCAAACACGCTAAACCAGATAAGGGCAGAAGAATCACATTTTCTTAACCCTAATTTCATGAATCATAAAAACACCATCTAGGGTCATAAGCAGCCAAGCAAAACAGCTAACCTTACACAACTGAATATGGCAACTAACCAATTCCAACGAAAATCACCATTAGAAAAAAGTCGATTAAAGTCACTCACAGATTGGGTTTAACATCCTCCGGTTGAACGACATGGACTTGGAGCATATGCTCAAGCAACAAATAGTTATGCATTGCACCCGCAGCAATTTCCGCCACCTACATCAGAACCAAAACGAAAAAGAGTTTAATAATCGAATCAGGAAACATATACAGCTCCTCACCAGTTTCTACATGTTCAAACATATAAACACCTCAGCGTCCTCAAACTGTATGAACCCAAAATGCTTAGACTTCCCAGTCTGTCAAAACAAATAAAAAACGTAATGAGAAAAAAGGAACACAAACATATAAATATAACCTCGAGACAAGAGAGAACTAATAAAAGACCAACCTTTTTGTTTCGTGCGACTCTAACTCTCTTTACTGTTCCAAACTGCTTGAAGAAAGCTATGAAACCAAAAGATACAACACTTGAGAATATTCTTTCACAACGAATTGACCAAAAACACACAGTAAAGAATGGGAAGGTTTACCTTCAATCTCAGCCTCGTAGAAGCCATGAGGGAGTCGACCAATGTATAGCACAGTGGCTTTACTCTCAATAGGTTTGGTCACTGGAGCTTTTCGAGCTGGACCGCCTGCTAGTGGCTATCAACAGAATACAGACAGAGAGATTCAAAGTCAAAACCTACAATAGAACCAGAAACGAATTCGGTGTCGAAGAAAATTACCAAAAAGTCAGCTGATGGTTTCGGGTTCTGGGGAACAGGTAGCTGAGAAGAAGAAGAAGCAGCTGCCGAAGCAGTAATCTTCTTCATGTTCTTCTTTAGAGCTTTCTTCGCCTTGGCACCCATTGTTGTTGTTGTCGTCGACGGCGAAAAGAGGGAGAGTGGAGAGAGAGTCGAGACACAAAATTAGGGTTTAGCGATGAAACTTTATAAATTCTGTCTGATTGACTTTAGTTTCGGAAAACGTTATTTTATCCGCCAGCGTTTCGACAAACGTTTAGCTTAACGATACTTTTAAATGGGCTAATAATAGATTATCAAAACATATTCATACCTTGTTGGACCTAAATAAGCTACAAACTGATCCAATAAGAAAGTTGTCGTTCGGCCCAATAATTACTTTCAACCAGAAATCTCCCTCTTTTCACATATTTCTCAGTTGCGAATTGTGATGATACTTTCACATTAGTTATCAGTTGTGATGATACGATATCAAAGCACGCAACATCCTAAAAATTGGAAAACTCTTTGGTTAAGGCATATCCGTTTCTAAAATTACTTAACTCTTTGGTTACTTGTACTTTTTTGAATATTAACTTCACAAATCATACAGAATAGCACCAAAGAGGAGTAAGAAGCCATTTTTAAGAAAATGGAAACCAGATTTTATAAAAAGCAAAAAGAGAGAGGCTTATTGATGTGCTAATAGCCTAAAATACAAAGCATTATTAAAAAAAACAAAAGGGTACAATACAAGAATAAGTTCTACATCACTCCCCATGAATTCTAGACGAAAAGCTGCTCCCTCGTTATTGAGGACTTCCTTGGTACGTATCTATGAGCTCTTTGAGTTTCTCAAACCCCTGCAAATTTATCATAGTTAAAAAAGAACCAACAGAGTGAATATTTTTGTTAAGTCACTGTGAGAGACTGAGTTTAAAAGAGAGTTTATAAGTGATCCTTCCTTACCATGCGGGTTGTGAATTCGCCGAATGATTCTTTAGTTTGTCTCTCGACTTTCCAGTGATAGAATAATGGCTCACAGATTTTCTCTAAGTCGTGAACCTTGACCTTATCCATGAAACTCCTTGCTATCTGTGTCTGGTTCGGTGTTCCTCCTAGCCAAACCTGCGGATGCAACAACAACAGAGAATATGAGGGCCTCCTTGCTTACACTGTTCTCATTATTCGCATGAGCTTATGCTCGAACCATACCTGATAGCTGTTGGGACCATCCCCGACTAGACCGAGCTCAGCCATGTACGGTCTTGCACAGCCATTAGGACAACCGGTTACTCGTATAACAACAGACTCCTCGTACTCCAGGCCAACCTGATCCAAGACAGGAGTTTTGCACATCAAGATCAATTGCTTGTAAGAAGGCACAAGCTTAGATAAATGTAAGTAATCTTCACGGAGAAATCTACCTTCTCAAACATTGCCCTCACTCGCTTTAGAATGCTGGGGATCCCGCGCTCTGCCTCAGTTATAGCCAATGGGCATAAAGGAAAAGCTGGACAAGCCATTGCGGTTTGATTTAATGGGTCGACAAACTCAGGTTGCTACACAAAGTAAGCGGGGTTTCCTCAGTTTATGTCACAATAGCTACTAGATTTGCATAACTTTTGGTCAAACAAGAAAGTTGCTCACCAGCAAGCCGGCCTGAGCAAGCACTGTGGTGATGGGACGCTTCCATTCGGTCTTTAGATCACACAATACAATGTTCTGGTTTGGTGTGATGCGGACATCAAGTTTGTATTTCTCTATTACTTCTCTTAGTGTCTTCTTCATTATACCACCAACACGACCACTGTCTACATGAAGCCCACAAAACCACGCACCATCTCCCTGAGAATAAGATAAAGATATTGCTGCTTAAGCCATGAGAGACAAGTTCTGAAAGTGAATGAATATTCATAAGGTTTTCAGCAACAATACCTGTTCATGCCATCCCAAGTAACTCTTGAATTCCCACTCTGGAAGATCACGGGAAGGCTCAAACTTTTTACCATAATATTGCTCGACAACATCCTTAAATTTCTCGATTCCCCAGGAGCTGATCAAATATTTCATTCTGCTATATTTACGATCATCTCTTCTCCCGTGTTCTCGCTGTGTGACTACAATGGCTTTCACAGCATACAAAATATCCTCCTTTGGGACATAACCTAATGGTTCTGCCAGGCGGGCAAAAGTAGACTCCATTCTGTGTGTTCTTCCCATACCCCCACCAACCTACAAGATGAGTCATTATCGTCAACAGTTTCAAGCCAAGAAATAATCCCAAAGGAAGAACACTGAAAGAAAAGAGTGTAAACTTACATAAAGATTGAAACCCTGTGGTTCCCCATTATCATCTGAAACGACGACAACGCCAATGTCATTGGTGAGGAGGTCGACGGAGTTATCTGTAGGCACAGTAACAGCGACCTTGAACTTCCTAGGCAAGAACTGGGTGCCATAGATGGGCTCAGGAGAGTCGACAAAGTTAGTTCCATGGGAGTTATCATTTCGAGCCTTGACGACCTCAGGAGGCTCAGCAGTCAAAAACTGCTCTCCATCAACCCACATATCGTAGTAGAACCCAGACTGAGGAGAAAGCAGAGCCGCAATGTTGTCTGCTGTTTCTTGAGCAAAGAGATAGTCTTTCTTCACATAAGGCGCCGCTGGAGCAAGAACATTTCTGTTAAGATCACCACAGGCACCAAGAGTGCTACCCATGTTTTTAATGATAGAGCTCATAACGGTCTTGAGATTCTGCTTGAGAACACCATGGAGCTGAAACGTCTGCCTAGTGGTCAAACGAAGCGTACCAATACCAAACTCGTCGGCTAAGTCATCCATAGTCAAATAGAGCTGGTTAGGGACTTTGCCAGAAGGATTCTTGGTACGAAGCATGAAGGAGTAAGATCTTCCACCACGTTCTTCTCTGTTGTACTGTTGGTAGCTACCGTGGAATTTGATGAGCTGAACAGCTGACTCGTTGACGTTTGGAGCTTCTGTTAAAAGCTCCTCGTTAAGAGGATACCTAATGAAATTACTCTTCTCCTTGATTATTTCAACTTTACTCCGCTTGGTCGCAGTCTCAGGCTGAATTAAAAAAAAAAACATAATTTGAAATATGATATCATTAGGATCATTCACAGAGAAGACATGGAAGGAATTCTCACCGTGGAGACGGCTTGGATAGGCGAAGAAGTCGATGAAGAAGAGGAAGGAGGAACCGAAACGACGCCCCGGGGATTTCTCCCTAAGAAAGCCGAATGAGAGGATCTCAAAACGTCGAGCCTCCCAAGTCTAATCTTCTGATCCGCCGAGAACAACGTGGCGGCACCCGCCGGAGCTCGAAACGATGAAGACGACATCACTTCACAGATTGAGAGAGAGAGAGAGAGAGTGTGTCTGAAAGTGAAGGGTTTTTGATAGGTGTTGTTGTTGGAGACAATGGTCACGTGACCATGAGAAGCGCGTGAAACGCAACGTTTTTACTTTTCAACTATTGTATCACACCGTCCATTGAGAATCCGGCGGTTGATTAAGTGCGTAAATGTTTCAGATGCTAAAGATTAAAAAGATTTTCTGCAACTTGGTGCACCATGTATATGCTAGAGAGTGTCTGCGTGACGGATTATCATTGGTTTAAGGAAATTACTTCGGCGAGACGAGGGTTAAATGGTACATAACAGTGACTTATCTCATTCTCACCTACTTTGCTGATTTGGGAGGCTGCTAAATGGTTTAGTAGTGTTCGTGTTCGGCACATGCTAAATATGATGAGTATGCGAGTTTTAGCTGGTGCTAGCTACCTCTTCATTACTATTTTTCTTTAATAAAGTGCTAACTTTGCTCGAAAGGTAAAAATTTGTACGAATCCATCTAATTTACTCCCATATGCTTTAGTCAAAAACTCAAACATACTATATTGGTATATTTACTTTCTTTCATTCTTACTTTTTAGCATTCAACTTTTAGTTATTTTCTCATTCTGATTGATGTTTAATAAAGCCCATTTACCGTCCCACCCACCAGTAAAGAATGGAAGATACATTAGCCATTGGTAGAAACACGCTAAAAAAGTAAAAACTCCGGTGACCGAAGAAATTTATTGACTATGCATCTAAATGTTCACATGCGTTTGGGTTTGGGACGTTGGTGACAGAAACCAAAAAAAAACCCAAATGCTACAATTTGTCAGAGATAAATTAAAAGAACCTAAAACTCTTCTCTTGGCATTTGCTAACTTCTTTTGTTTCTCTTCTGCCCTATGAAATGAAGTCAGAAATAAAATTTCTTAAAAAATACTATTTGGTATTCTGTTCTTTGTCTAGATGGGACTTTTGCTCGTCTTTTATTCAGAGGAGAGTAGAGAAGCAATGCAGTTTCTTTAGTCCACTGATCTTCAGGTTTTGTTCTTCTTCAATTTGCTTCTCGGGAAATGCAACCTCGCCATCAGGGGGCGAGGTGCTCTGGTCTTTTGTTCGAATCCACGAACACATACAAACCCTGCATAGAAATTGTCAGATTATCAATTTCTATCGCAGAACAGAACACTGTCGGTCGTGTGTGTATGCTATGTTGATAAGGAACAATGTGTTTCTCTGTGTAAGAATTGTACCTCTCCAGAAGCAGGACTGAATTTGTTCCGTTGAGAGACCTGCGTGAATTCCACAAAACATTTTAACAACTTTTTGTTGACAAAGAGAAGGTGAAGCTTTCCTTGGACATTTGATCGATGTGAATGCTTTTACCTCTGAATATTGATGTTACCGATGTCCCGAAGTAAACAGTTCTTCTCGGTAGATCCCATATCCAATCTCTAGGAACATCGATGGGTTTGAGACTGGAATCATGGTCTGCAAATAACTGCAAGATAAAAATGACAAATAAGGATCAAGAATCAAAGTAAATAGAAAGAATAGGTTCGCTGTATTTCTGAGCTTATTTTTCACTTAACCTACCTCGTTCACTTGAAAATACGTGCCATTCAGCGGAAAGCTTCCTCTCGTGGCAGTTCGACAAGGTATCTGTGAATGATGAAAACCGATTCAGTAACTTGTAGTCCCACTTCTTCTTTCTTATGAACACTACAAAAGATCTAGACAAATCTCACCAGAAGAGTTCCTCTAACCGTCTGTGAGTTAGCTTCCCTCACGCGGCTGCACTCTGAACAAGCCTCGTCAAAGCACATTTTGCCAGACGCTTGCCCTCCACATTTATGTTCAGGCGGCTGAGCCGAATCAGCCGTTTCCCCTGGCAACCAAACAATTACATTAGTTTCACCTTATACCTTCCAACTTTCATTTGACAGCCTCGACAATTCATCTTTAACCCTGTCTTTCACAAATGCCTTTAAAATTTTAGTCCTCGCTTTACTTTCTACAGAATTGAGGACACAAGGAAGGCAACAGTGCAATGTTTTATTCTCACCCGGCGTCCAAATCGCTAATAGATACGGACTTGGGTCATCTGGCTCTCTTTTATCCATCTGTTTTCATCAAATGAGGATTTTAAACAGTCTTGTTCAAAT
Organism: Sisymbrium irio; assembly: GCA_000411075.1. Taxonomy (NCBI): domain Eukaryota; kingdom Viridiplantae; phylum Streptophyta; class Magnoliopsida; order Brassicales; family Brassicaceae; genus Sisymbrium; species Sisymbrium irio. Next base: position 20,707 of record ASZH01045339.1, on the reverse strand, counting down.
GAAACATCTTGAGTGTAGAGAGAGAATAAACGAATGACTTACACCAGCGAGGAGACGATGTGAATCCGGGAGCTCGTACCTGCAAACAGACGACACATTTATCATTTACCTTCTCTATCTATACTACACCTGGCTAACAGTTATACGTTCTGAAGTCATTTTATCATAGTGATGTCCCCTGGCTGACCCACATGCTATAAAACCCGATTGAGAGCGATGTTTTCTTTTCCCACAAAATATATATATATACGAAAGATGAAATATACGAGGAGATATTGGCTTACACTTGGTGCTCTGTCCTGAGACGGCTAATGTTCTTTAGTTTGGCAGTTGGTATCGCAGTGTATGGATCCAAAGCAACCAAAGCCTTGGACATGTCACCTTCTTGGAGCTCCAAGTTTTTCTTCATATAATCCTTCAGAGTCTTGTTGAATTGCTCAAGGTTGAGTTCTATTAGTGGGAGCTTGTCAGGATCCTCGTTGTAGTAAGCATCTTCAATGTCACTCTGTGATATTTCAGTACATTCTTGCTCGGGCGTGGCCGGCTCTTCTATAATCGGTTCACAGTTTACTCCATTCGATGGTGCTTCCCTTGTTAGGGAACTCTCCAGAGTAGAAGGTAGTTCCATCATCGGGTAGGCTGCAGGAGGAAAGGACTCGGGAGGGACCGGGATAGTTGCACTGGTTAAGCTCCTCTCGTCTGGTGCCGGCAAACCAAGTCTTGCACTGTTAGAATGGCATCAGTCATCTCACATTAGAAATAGCTACTTTGGCAGATGTAATATAGTCCTGACGTTTGGCTTACTAGAGCTTATGCTAAAATGATAGTGCAAATGGCTTATGATTTCGACTTTGTTCTGTGTGTTTTTCTTGTAATACTATTTTCAGCTTGCTACCATGAAACGGAGCTAAATTTATCCTTTTTTCAGCGGAATTATTGCATAGAATTAGAAGTGCATTAACGCTTGCTTACCTAGCATAAGCACTAGCGAAGTGTCTGCACTCTCCTCGCATTGGGCATGCATTACAATTTGGTCTACTCTTCGTGCAAAATACCTGACATGAGTTCACATGATTTAAACACATATTTGACCAGGTGCCTGCAATGCTTCAAATTACCATATGATAGATTCAAAGCTTAGAGCAATAATACCTTTCCGAACGTAATCAGCTGGTAGTGTAATTCATACCTGCGTAAATACAAGGACGCTAATTAATTTCACTGTTCGTAATGAGGATAGGATTCTAAGAAGAAGAAAATTTGATTTTTTTTCAGAACAGATGATTTTTGGTAGAGTTAATGAGTATACAGAGTTGGCTGATCCAGTTTGCAGAGTCTTGGCCAAAGATATTTTTGGATGGACTCAAGCACTGGGTACCTGTGGAAGCACTGCACAGTTATGACTTGCCAAAACCAAAATCTGTTGTTGTTTGAATGACAAAGAAAGAAACTTACAGCTCCAGTAGGTGTAATTGCAATGATTCAGGTAGAGGTTGTAGAGGCACCCATCCCAACCTAACGGCTATCCTTCCGACATTCGTGTCAACCTTCACATCATCGATACGATTTCCAACTTAGTTAACCGGGGTTATTGGGTTATTTTAATTATAAGTAGCTAATGACATAGTCCGACTTACAGGGAAAGCGAGATTATGGAGAGTCAATAGTCGAACGCATTCAACACTTTTCAAACCTAATCCTCTTATGCTCAAGAGGTAGTCCCTGTGAAATGATCATGAGCAGCTTGTTTCAATATTCAGTCTGACGTAAGTTGAGTAAAATGATACTAATAGTGTTGCACATGAATTACTTACTTTGCTTTGTCAGGATCGACATGCCTGAGCCATTCCAAATCGACAGCACCATGATCCTTGACTATCCTTTCAAGGAAATCCTGCAAAATTTTAAAGTAGTTTAGAATAAAAAACACATAAAATTGACTAACATTCAAAGACACAAAGCATCTAATACCTTGATCCTGACAGCAAGCATGTGGTTCATGCCTCTCTCCTTAATTGCATCAGCCACATCAGAAATGCTAGCATTTCTGATGGCTTCATAGTCTATAGAATCCTCTTGATTTCTATTTCTTTCTGCTCTGCCATCAATACCCACTACATCATTCCTCAAAACATCCCAATGACTTGTATTTTTTTTCCCACCAGTCAGTCCTTTAATCTCGCGCAAGATTGTGGGGTTCATTCCCAAATCTTCTATATCTACTAAATCTGGCTTCAGATCAGGTTTCTTCTGAGCAACATTTTCAGTTTCTAGTATCTGAACACCACCAGATCTTCCATGTAGAAGCGATCTCTGACAACTTTCATCAGACAAGTTTGGACTCCCAATTTGCACTGATTGCACTGATCCACTGACAGTTTTTGTTTCAGACCCGGTTGTAGAAACCTCTGCGTCTGATTTGGAACTTGAACAGGATCCAACTCTCCCGGACGACTGAGACATCCAACTTGGAGGATCAAAAGAATCTTGTGATGATAGCAGATCATCTTCTAAGTTCTGAATACTGTTCTCTAAGAAACTAAATCTTTCGATTCCAGAGTTTGAACAGTACCTTTGCTGCTCTTTTGATCCACTATCAACCTCAGAAACTTGCGAGTCAGACGAATTTTGAACCTTTTGCTGCCACGAAGGGATGTCATTTAAGTTCAGAATGCATCCTTCTGGATCTTCAACAACTACGCTTCTAATATTCCTTTCATCTTCTTGTTTGCTGCTTGGTTTTGGAGGGAATCGCGCGGCTAAAGACATGAAAGCAGAGCTGCATCGTAAAAACAACACGGATTATTTTCTATGTTTTGGAACTCTCTTTGACATGCTCGTTTTCTTTAAGCAACCTATATACCTTGAAAGGTGATCTGAGACATTCTGCGTAAGGAAAACTCCAATGACCGAATCAACCACCGATCCCTTCCATGGCGAAAAACGTCTATCTCCTGTTAACATTCAAGCTCAATAGGTCATATATAGCAGCAAATATATAATCAGCCAGAAACCATTCCGCTGTCACCATAACTGCGCACCTATTTTCACGAGATGCATTATGAAAAAAAATTCACACAAGAAGTATATTAACTTTTTCAATGTGTTGAACATAACGTTGGTGGTATTCTGCTTTTCTGTATGCTACTCTGAATTTTTTCCCTAGTTACTTTATTATTTCAGGAAAAAATCTTAGCTGATACCTGTGATTCCGAACCAGACATGCAGTGTGAATAAAGACAGAGTTAAGAGTAATATGGGTATTCACCTTGCACAAGATGCATACGGGCAATAAATGACTCGGCCCTCCCTCGGAAAACATCTCTCTCTTTTTCCCACCACTTCTCTTTTCCTTTATCCATCCCTTCATCGCCCTCTTTTACTCCTTTCCCCATCAAAAGATTCCATACACGAGTTGTTTCATCATCAAGCTCAACTTTAGGCCTTGGTTTTCGCTTCTTGGTCTCATATGGAACAACTGCACCATCTCCTCTGTATAAGACAAGTGCATTTTGCTCTTGTTCTCTGTTTTCGTCTCCTAGATATAGATTCTGCAACCTGTATATTATTTCTGCAATACAATCTTCACGTAGAAGTTCTCCTGATGGACCTGTACAACGCACGCACCGGCAGTGGTCAAGAAGCTGGTTTTGACTCATCAGTTACTAAATACTCAAATTTTTATCACACAGATTGTAGAATATAGTTACCTCTTGCTCTTCCTGAACCTTGTTTGGACGTTTTCTCTTTATCATTACTTCTTGATGAAGGTGTCTTGGCTGGAGGAGGTTCCAAAACCTGGATCTCTGAGGCATGGGCTGGCGGAGGTACTGTTTTCTTCCTCCCTTTAGGACCCTTTCTTGCGGGAGCTTTTGGGACACATAGATCATTATCTGCAGAATTTTGAACTAGACAGGGAATTTCTGAGGCATGGGCTGGCGGAAGTACTGTTTTCTTTCTCCCTCTAGGACCCTTTCTTGCGGGAGTTTTCGGGACAATACAATTTTCATTATCTGCAGAATTTTGAACTAGAGAGGGAATCTCTGAGGAATGGGCTGGCGGAGGTACTGTTTTCTTTCTCCCTCTAGGATCCTTTCTTGCGGGAGTTTTTGGGACACCACATTTCTCATTAGATACACCTTCATTGATGCTGGCAGTACTTTTATCTTTTCTTTCCCCATCAGTTGGATCATCCTCGATTTCTACTACCTCAGGAGCCACGCCATGCAAATTTTCTTGGACTGCTTTCTGGATTTTCATTTTCTTTGCAGCATCTAAATGTTTCGGACAAATGCTGCTGTTCTGTCTTTCCACATCTTGTGATTGAGAAATCTGTTGGAGCAAGGGCCAATGAGCTACTGAGTTCTGCATCTGTCCCATCGCAAGATCGTACTGTCTCTTCGAACCCCTGGCTTCGTCATGTTTAGCCTTAACTGGAGTTGGCAAAGAAGAGTTTTGAGATACTGCTTTCTTCCATACTTCAAAAGATTCAGCATTGGATCTCTCTTGAGATGGAAGGTACTCATTTCCTTGATGGATAGCTTGCTGTAAAGAACCGTATTCAGGAATGCTGCTTCTTTGACATGTACCTGCAGTTCCATTCCAAGTTCTGGAAATAGATTCCAGATGCAGATTTGTTGCATGAGTTTGTGATTGAGAATGAAGTCGAAGCCCAGGCGATGACATGCAAGCAGCTACCGTCTGATTCAAGTGAAGCCCAGGAGTTCCAGGTTGCTTGTTCATCAAAGGTACGCAAGGCTGCTGGTCTCTTATTGATGAACCAGGTTGCTGGTTTCTCATCAGAAATTCAGATTTCTGGTTACCCAGCAGCAGCCCATGTTGTTGCCCTCCGGGTGACATAACAAGCTGCTGCATGACTGACGGTGATCCATATTGTCGATTTCCAGCAGGCAAGCAAGTCTGCTGTGTTTGCTGATTCAAAAATTTAGGCTGGTTGTTCCCTTGGAGACCTCCTGATTGCTGGTTTCCACTCGCCAATGCAGGTCGTGGGGTTCCCATCAGATACATAGGTTGTTGGCTACCCATGGCCAAGCGAGGTTGCTGGTTACCGACTGGAAAGCCACGAAGTTGGTTTTTCATCTGAAGCCAAGCTTGTTGGTTTCCCACTGGAACCTGGCATTGCTGGTTTCCAATAAATAATTGAGGTTGTTGGTCTCTGGCCAATATCCGAGTATGGTTTATTTTTGATCCTCTGGTTAGTTTCACACCCGTTGACGCTTCAAGAGGCTGGTTCGAAGCCACCAATCCATTGGTGTGGTCTACTTGTGTTACTGAATCCAGGAAGCTACCACTAGTTCCACCAGTGGCATCTCTGGTCACAGTAACTGAGTTTGAGCCACTAGTGTTCTGGAGAATTTCAGGCTCCGAGTCACCTTGGCCCACATCTCCAGTTTTCGCCAGGTCAAAATTTAAAGCTTTTCTGCAGCTTTTGTGTGTAATTCCAAGGCTTGTGTTGCTCATATCTCCACCAATTGCTGATTCTTTCAAGTTTGTCTTCTGAGCTTTCTTCCTTTTGGCACTCCCGGTTGCCTTAGATTTCACATTCTCCTGAGATGCAGGTTTGCGTGGCTTCCTTATAGGTTTGCCTTCCACGTGCACCTTAGGCATGAACTTCTTTCTCTTTTTGGAGGGTTTCTGTTGAGGTGTCTTGTTAAGATCAAACCCGAGATCATTTTGTCTGTTGCCATCCTTTTGTTCAGTAACTTCCGTCGAACTAACAACAGACGAGGCCACAACGCTCTGCATGCTTTTCTCAGATTTCTGCTCTGTGGTTGTAGTTAGCTTTTCCAGGAACCCATTCTCTTGACCTGTTCTGCAGAGACTAGGCGTTGACGGCACAGATTGATAAGAAGTATCACAAATGTACCCAACTGCTTCTTTGGTAGGTGGCGAATTCAAATTGTAAAGAGGCCTGCTACGCGCTGGAGTTTCACCTGTGCAAAAACCTTAACTCTCTTAAGAAATGATACGGACTATGAAATATAATGATTAAATGCAGTGCCTGTCTCTGGCTGATGCTTAAAAAGTTCTCATATTCACGCAAAGGCCAACAGAATACTATAAGATGAGAGAAATGTTCCACACTAAATACTGTAGGAATAGCCACCAAAAATAAATCAAAAGAAAAAAAGAAAAACTGAAAAACTGAAAATAGATAGATATGATCACTCACATTGAGGCACCTGGAACAAATTATCTCCACCACTCAGGAGGCTAGTGAAGGAGAAGGGCATCTGATCGGTTTCTAACAAATCGTCCAGTTCAAACATATAGCCAGCTTGAGAAGAAGCTACATTGCTCCTGCCCAAAAGATCTTCTCTCTGGTGTGTGTAGTTAGGAGGTTGTAAAGCACCATCCTTGCTTAGCTCTTGGTGCATCACTCGCTCATCTACGACCTGACTTGATCTACCTTGCATGGGTTTCCTTGGTGTCATCGGAACCCACGGACCCATAAACTGAAACTCTTGATTCTCCAGAGGGACTGGGACATAGCCATCCCCACGATCACCCCTCGAGTTCATACCCACAAAACTTTAAGCCCAAATAAGCCTTACGGAATACACCATTTCCAAACACTAAAAACCAAGCAAAAGAGACGATCACTCCTTTTAATCTTCTTAACAAGTCGAAATAAGTTAAGAATCTCCACCATAAGAAGCAAGAAATGATTTTTTCCCAGATATTGAAAAAAATAGATGGTCGAATCCAGAAAAATAAATTAGAAACGCAAAAAGAAGGAACGAATAAAGGAGAATGTGAAGATAAAGCAAATCTTGGTTTTTATTACGCAGAATCGAGCTCAGGTGTTAAATGGCTGAGATTATGATCAGAAAACAGAAATATGCAATCGATGAAACGTAAATACACACTAGATCCTCTCGTGATCCGGAGATTTAACAGCTTTGATCAGCACAACAAAATTCCAGACAGAAAATGAATTTTTGAATATCGGAATATGGAGCTTGAAGCTTACCGATCTGAGAGAGCGTGATCAGCTTCTGATTCTCAGGGGAGTCAATGCCGGAGAAACTGAGTCAGCTCTGCCGTTAGGGATATTATATAGAGAAAGAGAGAGAGTGTTGGGTTGAAGAAGACGAATACTATTAATTATGAGAATAAATAAAAAACCATTTTATGGGATATTGTGTATAGATTAATAACAACAAATCACATTATAATTATGATTATTGTTAGTAGCGACAAATTACAATCATATCCAATGGTCAATGCCATGCTGCATGGAGTTCCTCTTATGTTATTACTTGTTAGTTAGTAAAAATTTTAACTTTTAAAACTCTCTAACTTTTAAAGTAATATATGGAAATTAAAAAAAATACATGGAAATAAAATAGAAAATCATGTTGATAAATGAATGTATAAAAATATAATTAAAATACGATTATACCCGATTTTCAGTGTTTAAACGAATACAATCAATAAAATAATAAAATCTTCGTTACCATTTACCACTAATTAGGTATCAAGATTCAAACAAATACTAAAATTTATAACCATAGTTAGACATAATTTGATGCTGGCGACAAACCAAAAAAAAAGTTAGATAGAATTTGATACCAAATCATAGATTTTTGACGAAAAATAACAAAACAACAAACATAATTCATCACAAAATAAATTTTTTTTATAAAAAAAAAAAATTATGACAGTAAAATGCATACAAAATAAAGCAAAACAGAATTAAACTGGAAAATTAGGAACCGAAATAAACGGTTTATACCTCATACATATTCGTTATTAAATTTATCCAATATAAAACATATTTATTGCTATTTGCGAGCATTGACTCTTTTTATACAAATTAGTGAAAAGTTAACTTAATTAAATAAGTTGTAATAGAAATAAAAAGGAAAGCACTTATATAATCTTATTTTAATTGTTCGTTTGTTTCCTGTAAAAGTAAATAAAAAAGCTCTTAAGAAAAAAGTTAAAAACCGTTAATGCTGTAAAAAAACATACTATTATCAATACATGAAACTAAACTGACGATGAAATCGTAATTAACATGATATTATATTCTGAAAAAAAAAATGATATTGTATTACTATTTAAAGACGAGGACAAGATCGTAAATTTTATAGGCACAATATTAGTACATTTATATTTTTTATTTGTGGATAAACATAATTGAACACGTGATCATCGAACGAACATAGAAAGTTGAAACGCTCGTTGGGTTTACTTTTTACGAAAAACGAAAAAAAATCTTTTAAGGGTGATTACCGTCTAAAGACTTTGAGAATGGATCGCGTATATCATGCTGAATGCAGCAGAAGGTTAAGGGTGATTACTCGCTTCCATCTTTCAAATCTATCTTTTATTTTTTTGGTTGATGTATGTTCGTCTGGTGTTGTTGGGATCCAAATTATCGGTTAAACAATCGTGGATTTTCCTGGATCCAAAATCGAATTCGTCAATATCTATAAATAATTGGTTCAAAGTCATAGATTATATAGCAGCAGCTGATTCCGATAGCTTGTGATATTGATTGTAGACTGGAGCACACAAACCACTTTTCCCACGAAAGGTTTGTGTTTTCTACAAATGTGGCGACTGTATCAAGGGTGACCATTGTGTACGCGCGCATCCGAATCCAGAAAACACAAATGTTCATCGTGGAGAAAGGTAAGTTGTAATTATATTCTTATGTATTATCTCTTTGATCATCTCAGATACCACACTATTAGATATGCAAGGTTTGGTTTGTCATCTTCATTCACAGCTTAGACGATCTAGTTTTGGTAGAGTTCATTGCAAAAATGGGTGACTACCCTGTCCCACCACCAGAGGATCAAAGTGTTAAAATGATTTACGTCCGCCGCCTTCACTCCACGGGGATTCTGGAGCAGGATTTACGAGACCGTTTCAGCGCTTGTGGAGACATTGAATCTATCAGAATGGTGGTCGAGAGGCGCAGCTGTGTCTTTATCACATTCACTACCCGACTAGCAGCAGACAAGGCCATGGACGACCTCAAGACATGGGTTGACCTCAAGGGTCACAGGCTCAAGGTCCTATGGGCCTACACCTACATGCCTGAATGGTTTACTACCATTTCCAACCCATAAGGATTTACTTGGGATGTGGATCAAGAGAATCTAATGGACCTGCCACAGACAAGAATTGGAGCTTATTCCTCTACCTCTCTCTCTCAAGATGCCCCCAGACAAAAGAAGGAAGATTGAGTGACTGCCCTTTATCTATTTTCACACTAGTATCCGTGAATGTTTATCTCTCTCTCTCTTTCAGAGGCTTTTAGTTTTATATTAACAATGATACTTTTCTTAGTGCTGCTTGGCGATGCTACAAAGGATAGTTGTACTTTGATTTACTCATAAAGAAACTGTTAATTGGTTTAGTAATAATAAACCGATTGCACGAAATTACATAAACAAACCACTAAAGAAAGTCCTTGACAAGTCTTGTCGCGGCGAAAAGGATTGTTCTTAGTAAGCTATAACAAGAATGACGTTATTAGATGTTTTCAAATTTCTGTGGATTGATTATGCACTTGATCTCATATTAGATGTTTAATCATCCAAGAGAAAGTGAAGGTCATTGGTTAATCAATTCTTTGGAAAGTTTCAGAATGACGTTATAATATGGAGAACATAATAAGATGGTGGAATCTATTGACAAGTTAGTATTCATGTTATTACATTCTCACAACTAAAGGAATCTTTGTCTCTCATTAGTATTTTAAATAACATACTCTGCCAAATTAAAATAATAGAATAGTTTTGAGAGTATCACTAATAAGTGATATTTGAATATTGAAGCGTTAGAGCAAAAAAAAAAAAATTCGAAATAATTGTAATTTACCTAAACCTAAGGGGTTATATGAAAATAAACAAGAACCCAATATTTTTGTAAAGGGTCTCAAAGGTTTTGAAAATTACAGAAAAATAAGATTCATATAAAGTAACCTCCTTTGAGGTTCTTCGTTTCCCAAAGAACTCCCAATTTGGAATTTGGATGACAAGAAACAAACAAGCTGCAGTAGGTACCAATCACATTATATAATTAGACTTAGTTAGACTTATATTATTTGACCCATTTGGAATTTAGAACCCGACCCGATAGTTAAGAAATTGTATAAACGACAAGTTTCCGCGTGCTAGCCATTAATGATGGTTGTGACGGATCTCTTCCTAACCCGATAGTTTCACTTTAGTCCCTCATATTTGTAATAATCCTATTTTACACCATGGAAACTGGAAAGGATATCCGATCCAGCAATTTCTTGTCTGTTGCTCCTTTATTTTATACAGATTTCATTTGACTCCCACATATTTAGTTTTAAACCGTAGCACCCACAAGCAAGAGACATGTCACAAGTCACGAGTTATGAATCATTGTTTTAGTCTGAACGAGTCACGAATGATTATTATGAGATTCTTTTGCTCTGTTTCGGAATTTTATATCCGTGGGAAGAAATTTTTGTTGACTGATATAAATCTAATTGGGTTCTTTGTCAACATTCTAGTGATGGATATACGATTTGTCTTTTGGTTAAAGTAGAGCTAACCATCTCGTAAATATTAATTTTTTCTTTTTTTCCGAACAAATGTTGCAACACGTTCTCTCGGTAGTCATGCACAGTTCTTTTTGTAGACATTCACACGTTTTAAAAAATGTACACGAATTTGAGATGCAAGACTTGATTATGTAATACGAATATAAACATATTTACTGATGAAAGTTGTCAACTTTGATTATTCATCATTAGAACAATTAGTTGCAAACGTGGCATTTTGGTTTCACTTCCACACATAACACATTAACACGAAAGGTGTATGCTCCAACAAGTAACAATCCACTCAACACCTTTCAAATATAGCTTTCAATAAATATATCGCTTTCATATTGACGAGTTCAACGTCAACCAAACTAGTTGGGTCAATGTTTCACTAGCGTCTCTATTAAGTTTAAACTATTTGATGTCTATATATAAGCAGGGTTAAAACGGAAATTAAGATTTATTGAATTAGTCATTAGTGTATTTAAGAGTTACATAGATCTTAAAAAATGCTAAAGCTTTCGATATAATTGAACAAAAATGTAAATTTTCGAAAGTTCTAATGAATCAAATTAAAACATTCAAAAATAAGTGGATTCTAAGCAAAAACAGGAAAAAAAAACAAAGTGACTACCCCCATTAATTATTGGCTTTTAAAAAAGCTTGACAAAAAAAAACAAGCTTGCAATGGAGAGAACTGGACTCAAACATATTATCCAGCTAAATAAATATGCATTTTGTCGTATTAGCGACCCCTAAAAATCATGAAAACATTTGAAGTTCCAAAGTCGAACATTTCTATTTTAGGATCAGAGCCGGTTTTGATGACGATCTCATGTAGTATTATTTACTGGCTATACATAAATTATAGGTTTATTATCGTGGATATTAAATATTAGCCTTTAGATTTGTATTTCAAACATTAATAACTAAATAACATATATTTATGTGTGTTTTTTTTATTATTTCTGTTACATTTCAGTTAAAATTTAAAACGATTGACAAATAACCTTTAACAAAATTCAAAATAAAAAGAAATATCTGATCAAATAATCTTCTTATTTTTCCTTGTTATCCTACACAGGGACACATATATGTATAATATATATCTTGATTGTAATTGTTCTGATATGTTATGATAGTTGAACGAAAAAGGCAGATACTAGTCAAAACATTTTGGCCCCAGAAAAGTGACAATGATAAAAGTTTTGAGGCAAAATACGTAATAATCCGAATAAAAAGAAGTAGAAGTGAAAAAGAATAAAAAAAGGCAAATATAGGATTCTTTCACACGAACTTGACTCGCTCGCTCGCTCATCAGTATCTCTCTCTCTCTCTCCACATTTTCCTGCTTTAACCTCTCTCTCCATGTGGGGGATGTGGCTATAGTCTTCACTGCATCTTCCTCGCCACTTTCTCTCTCTTCCTGTACTTTCCTCCTCTCTTATTAATCTCTTTTCTCTCGAATGATCGGTAAGATTCTTCTTTCGCACTGTTACGCTCCTTCCTCGGCTGGATTTGCCGACAATTCCAATTCGAATCATGCTTCCTATTTAGTGATTTGTTTTGAGATGTTGAAAAGGCTAAGTAGCGAGACCGTGTTACATACTGGAGCTGGAGATTATTTGATTAGAAACCGATTTGGTAGTTGGTAGAATTTGACGATTAGCTAGATTTCCCCAATTTTTTCAGCCAAAATCTGATTCTCGTATTGCTTGTGTAAGAGCTGTTTTCTTGATTTCCTTTGCTCAGTTCGAGTTTTCAATTGTGTGATGTGGTTTCTAATTTGAATTACTTATGTGCTTTGATTGATTTTGACTATTGGAACGAAGCAGGTTGATTGAGAGAAGATGGTTTCAGAGGCTTGGTTTCGTAATCTGTGGAGATTTCCAAAGAAACATGACGGTAAAGAGAAGGTGGTGCTCGGAGTATTAGCTTTCGAGGTTGCGAGTTTACTCTCGAAGCTTGTTCATCTGTGGCACTCTTTAAGTGATAAGAATGTTGCGAGGCTTAGAGACGAGATAACTCGTTCCACGGGTATAAAGAAGCTGGTTTCAGAAGATGATGATTTCATTGTGAGGTTGATACGAGACGAGATGATGGAGAACGTTGAGAATGTGGCGAAAGCTGTGTCTAGGCTTGCTAGAAAGTGCAACGACCCCAAGTTGAAGAGCTTTGAGAATTGTTTTAGTGAGATGATGAAGACTGGAGCTGACCCTTATGGGTGGCACTTTGGGTGGAAGAAAATGGATAGCAAAGCCAAGAAAATGGAACGTTTCATCTCATCAAACGCGAGTCTCTACCAGGAGACTGAGATTTTGGCGGATCTTGAACAGACTCTCAAGAGAATGATGAGTAATGAATCTGCAACCGACAATCTAGTGGACTATCAGAAAAAAGTCACGTGGAAAAGACATGAAGTAAAGAATCTGCAGGATGCCTCTCTTTGGAACCGTACTTATGACTACACCGTCCTTCTCTTGGTTAGATCAATTTTCACAATCTTAGCTAGGACGAAACATGTTTTTGGCATTAGTTACAGAGCAGAGGCTAGCGATGTTAGCTCTGCAGATTCTGATTTCATTGGTCGCACCCACTCGGTTTCTACAATTTTGACAACTTTGCCTCATCAATCTGAGACCACCGCTCCTCCTAGATTTGCTTCTGGTCCCCTTGGAAAATATGCTGGTCCCGCATCAGGTTCAGCTGCTACAAGGTCCACGAAGATGAGCGACTTCCTTTCGGGTTCTCTCAGCTCCGAATCCCCTAAGTCAGGTCCTCTTGTTGCAGAAAAGAACAAACGTTTCAAGTTTTACTCGGGTCCGCTCGGTAAGATCACCTCCAAATCAGGACCACTTCTCGGAATGGGCAGACACAACAAGAAGATGGGGCAGACCCCGGAAAGGCCTTCAGTTTCCTCAGCGAAGAAGCAATCCAAAGCCAACCGCTTAACGCAAGTTGGGCCGTTTAAAGGCTGCATGGTGTCTCAGGACGGTATCACTCCTCTCAGCACTAGGACCAGGAATGGAGCTAGGAATAGTAGTGCGGAGCATCATCCTCTCGAGGGAAATTCTAACTCTGTCCACGTTGAAAACTTGACACTTCCTTCCCGACCCAAGTTGTCAGATGCTGCCCCTAATACCCTTGGTGCCGCTTGCTTAGCATTACACTACGCAAATGTCATCATCGTGATAGAGAGATTTGTTGCATCTCCTCACTTGATAGGGGACGATGCAAGAGACGACCTTTACAACATGTTACCGGCGAGCGTGAGAACATCGCTGAGAGAAAGGCTAAAGCCTTACTCGAAAAACTTGAGTTCTTCCACTGTTTATGATCCAGGACTAGCAAAAGACTGGACAGACGCAATGGCAGGTATCCTGGAATGGTTGGGTCCGTTAGCTCACAACATGATAAAATGGCAATCGGAGAGGAGTTACGAGCACCAAAGCTTGGTTTCAAGGACGCACATAGTTCTTGCACAAACCCTTTTCTTTGCAAACCAGCAGAAGACAGAAGCCATCATTACGGAGCTTCTTGTTGGGCTTAACTATGTCTGGAGATTTGGCAGAGAACTCAACGCCAAGGCTCTTCAAGAGTGTACCAGTAGTAAAACCCTTGAGAAATGCTTGGACACAGACAACTAGTGAAGCTCTCCAAGATTACATTTTTAGACCTTAAACTGGCACTGGAACTCACCCCCGCGAAAACCAAACCGTGGGCACGCCCAGTTATCCTACGCAGCTTGGACCAAACCCGAAAACAAATTGCTGTTACATCGCTTGATTACCACGAGAGGTATTATGATTTGAGCTCCTCTTTTATCTTCTCTCTCCTTTACTATTCTGCTTGGTGGATTGCAAATTCTGACTTGTAGTAGGATGATGATGGGTTGTATATTGTTCTACGATTTTATTGTGGTTGAGATACATACTGCATATACGTATGTGCCAAGGTTGTTTTTGATTATGTAAAATCCGATGGTGATGATACAGAAGAATCCTTGATTTCGGATTTCAAGTTCCGATTTGTTCAAGTTTTGTCTGTATTATATGGTTGCTCGTGCTTGGTGATGTTCTCTTCTCTTCTCTTTCGGTCACAGTTTATTCGTATGTGATGCGGGTTTGTCAAGTTATGGAATCGCACTTGCATAGTTGGCCAGCTGGAGATTAATGCTTTTATTCTAGGTTCGAAGTCCAACTCATAACATTCAGCATGACCATTTAATATACTTTATAGTATCTTAGCATAAAATACAAACATTTGTATCATGCTAACTTTATATGATCATAAGTATGCAAATGGGTCATCAATACAGATACAAATTCAGTTATATTATCTTGTTGACAGTTTATATACAAAATTAATAATTCATTGAGTTCAAATAAGAAACCTTTCTTTATAATAACTCTCATCATTATTATTATTATTTTTGACGTCACTCTCTTCCTTATTTTTTAGATGAATTAAAAAAATAAAATAAATATAGAAACTAACAAAATCTTAAATAGGTAAGAAAGAGTATTAAACTGAAACAAATAAAAGGGCAGACGACAAAAAAGGAAAGAAATAAAAGTCTAAAACGCAAGCTTTGGCCGCAACTACGTCGTATTGGAAGTCGCATTGTGTGTTTTGTGGCGAAAAGGCAGCGTGCAAAATCCGTCGTTTGCCACCGTTGAGCGGCAGGTGAAGCCTCGTCACCGTCTCTGTCTGATTCCGATGACGGCGCCGAGACCTTCCTCTAGGCGATTACGATCGCTGCGATATTCTTCGGAGAAGATGGAAGGTACCGGAAGCTGGGACGTGCTTGAATGGACTAAATTCGATGTAATTGCTTTTAACTTGTCTAATTCTACCTTCTCTCCCGCGTTTTCCTTTACCCAATTGAGAAAGCAGCATGAGAACATCGTCTTTGTTGTTGTTGTTCGTGTTGTTTATTCGGTTAATCGATTGAAGCCTAATGTTTTACTATTCTCTGTTTGTTGGAGGATCAGCCAGCTTCTTGGTCAAGCACTTTTTCAAACTTGGATTGTTTGCTGGAATCCGAGAGGGTCACCTACGAGGTATGTCCTTAGATTCGGTCAAAATTGGATTGTTTTGAATTTGGGAATTCTATTTCTGTCCTTTTTGTTTTGCTTCGGATTTGGGAGTTGATAAACACGCATCAACCGGGTTCCTTGAAAATTGGCAAGATTTGCACTTTCGGTTGTGGGTTCTGTTCATCTGTAACTGTAATTGTAGATAGAAGCTTGTGTGTTTGCTTCTTTATTTCAGTTGTTTATATCCTTTTCATGGCTTTTGATTTTCAGTGTTGTGGAGTTATCCTTATTAACACCGGTGAGGCGGGGACTCTCTTGCTGACGAATTTCCGTATTCTCTTTCTGGTACGACTTGTCTTTCTTCTTTTTGTCGGCCCGTTGATTTCCTGCATTCTTTTCAATTTCTCTGGACAATGTCATAATTTGAAGGATCTATTCCTTGTTTCTCTTTGTGAAGAGTGAAGGAACCAGAGAGCTTGTTCCACTTGGTACAATTCCACTGGTATCTATCGAGAAGTTTAACAAAATGGTCAGTTTTGTTATCATATCTTTGGAGGCAGACTGCATTATTTGATTCCTTTTACTGAGGTTAGGCTCTGGATTTTCATTTGTATGTAATTTCCGTGTCACTGGTGTTGTACGTAGGTGCTGAAAGTTCCATCAAACAGACATAGCTCCGACAACAATCCACAAAAACGTCTTTTACAGGTCACTGGTATGTTTCTGTGTTCCCATTTGTTTCTTACCTGACAGTAATTGTCTTGGCAGTAGACATCACCACCACAAGAATGTTGGTTGAAGGGATTTTCTTACCGTTTTATCTCATACCTTCTGTCTGCTACTTTGAGATTAATTCTTGTGAATCATGTGCATTTTGCAGGCAAAGACATGAGGATAATTGTCTATGGTTTTCGACCTGGAAGCAAGCAGGTGAAACTTTGACTTTTTTTTCTTCATATTATGCTGCCTTCTGCATTGCTCCGCGAAGCTTATATGATCATAAATGATTCTATTGGTATACTTTTGCAGAGACGTTCGGTGGTTGACGCGTTATTGAAGTGTAGCAAGCCAGAGAGAGTATGGGATCTTTATGCTTTTACATGTGGGCCTTCCAAATTCGGTAACAAAAATCCAAAGGAAAGATTGCTTAATGAATATTTTCGGCTTCTCGGAAAAAGTTCATCTCGAGCGTCAATGAATATGATTGAAGATGGTTCATTCACACTGTGCAATGACTTTTGGCGGATAACTGACTTGAACTCGAATTATAACTTGTGTCAGACGTATCCATTTGCTTTGATGGTTCCAAAATCCATTAGGTAGGACATGAAAAAAATAATTTGGTCTCTGCCAGTCTTTGAGAGCTTCTGTGTTCGTGTTTGAGACCGGCACAGAAAGTTTCTCTTCAGTAACTTGGCATACCGCTCTTTCCTTTTTGGCTTAAACTATTTTCCTGGGAAGTGTAGACACGAAATATAATAATCGCATGTTTTCTGTCAGTGATGAAGAGCTAATCCAGGCGTCTACTTTCCGGGCAAAGTGTCGCTTGCCCGTGATCTCGTGGTGTCATCCGGGTAGAAATGTAGCAGTTTTGGTGCTTCCATTTAAACTTCGTTGGTAGAGCTTCCGCATTTACATGTTACTTTTTGATATTGCAGGAAATGGAGCTGTGATTGCTCGGTCATCACAACCTTTAGTTGGTCTGATGATGAACATGAGGAGGTATATAGAAGCCAATTTCATCACCCAGAATTGTGCATGAAAATTTACTTTCTTATTTGGAATCTCCAAGTCCTTGAAGTGTTGGATTCTGAAGTTTTGATATATTTTGCCCATTTTTCAACAGTAACTTTGATGAGAAACTTGTTGCTTCATTCTGCACTCAGTTAGCTGGTGACAAGGGAGCACCACGGTGAGCTTCCTATGTTTTTCTATCATTTGGTTAAAGTTCATTTGAATTTACTGATCCCTTTTTATCATCTTTTAGTATCATGGCACGCTTGTATTTCTTGCATGGTTTTGTGTTTTACTGAAGAAGAGTGCTAGTAAAAAAATAGAAATCGCATATGCTTATAACCTGGAGATAACCACTCATTGTTGGCCCCATTGGACGTGGGATTAGTTCCTGAAATATATAGAAATGTCTATTTCGGTAGAATAAAATTCTATCCTGTTGGTTCATATTTTCAATATGGTTGAATGCTGGTACTTTGTTATAAGATCATGCACTAACTCTCGTTTTGTTTTTGTGTCATAGGAAGCTTTATATCGCAGACGCAAGACCTAGGAAAAATGCACTAGCAAATGGAGCAATGGGAGGAGGCTCAGAATCATCTTCAAATTATTTGCAATCTGAAGTCTGTACATGACCTAAGTAGTTTAAAGCTCATATTTTGTCTTCTGAAACTGCATATATTTTACTGACAGTTTTTCTTTTCAGATTGTATTCTTTGGGATAGACAACATACATGCAATGAGAGAGAGTTTTTCCCGCCTTAGGGATTATTTAGATATGCACGGTACAACATCATCCGATGGGACGTCGTCATTCTTGGTAAGTACTGAATTCCAGATAATCCTGTATGTGATGTAGTTAGCAAAAAATTTGTAAGCAGATGAAGCATGTGGACATGATCTTACATCAACTTACAAGTGTATGTTTGGAACCATAGTTTTTCGTCCGTTTCTAAAGGTGGAAATATCTATTTGTGTGAAATCTATAGAGACATGGTGGCTGGAGTTGGGGTGGAGGTAATCTCAGTAGTATGTCTGCGTCAGTATCCTTGCTTGGAGAAAGTGGTTGGTTGAGCCACATCCAGAGCATCTTAGCTGGTGTGGCATGGATTGCTGCACGTGTTGCGATGGAGTCGGCATCAGTTCTTGTGCACTGCAGGTTAGCTATCTTAAGGCCACATCACCAGTGAACTGTTTTACTAGGCGATACCATGTTTATGTGTGTTAAGAAAAAGATGCATCTGTCTCAAGCAGACAGACCAATTATCCATATGTGATATCATCCAGTTTACTATTCTCAGTAAAAAAATTCTTATATCCTGACTTGTTATATCATTGTGCAGTGATGGATGGGACAGAACAACTCAGCTGGTTTCTCTTGCATGCTTATTGCTTGATCCATACTACAGAACATTTGCTGGGTTTCAGGTATTCGTCATGCTATAGTTTTGATTTTTTTTGGCTTAATGTTCTCGTATGGGTTTTAAGTTTAGGATTATAACCCGATATCATCGGTGTTGGTCCTAGAATACTTGTGGTGAATTCTACCAATTCAGATGTTCTTACCAGCTAATTCACCTGCATAAACTGCATTTATTAGGTTTTTTTTTGCTGCACCGTTGTCTAACGTAATCTTTTCTACTGTTCTGACTTGACATCAGGCTCTTATCGAAAAGGATTGGTTAGCATTCGGTCACCCATTTTCAGATCGTATCGGAATGCCTAACGTTTCTGGATCTGGTAATTTTGAATTACCAATTCAATCCTCGTCTGCTAGCAGTTACCCTTCATCTCCAGTGCGGCAAACTTCAGCAGCTACTCAATCTTCTAGCTCTTCACATGGGCAGAACAACTATTCTCCTATATTTTTGCAGGTAAGCAGCTCTTGCCTGCAATCATATATTCGTTTTTGGTGTGGCAGATCTACTAACATTGGTTGAATATGTTACCGTTTATGGTACATTTGCAGTGGGTTGATTGCGTTTCGCAGCTAATGCGAATGTATCCTTGTGCTTTCGAGTTTTCTCCGGTATGTATATAGACTGTACAGATGTCTGATACTGTCATGGTGAACTTGTCTACTAAAGCTATTCTCTACCCTTAAATATTTTGTTTCAGACTTTCCTGGTAGATTTCACGGACTGGTTGCTTTCATGTCGTTTTGGGAACTTTTTGTGCAATAGGTAACCTCTCGTTTGAAAATTTCTTCGGTAGTGTAGTTGTGAAGTTAGAAGTTCATTATATTGTAGCAATGTTGTATAGTTGAAAGTTCTGTGGTTGAACAGGAAGTGGCCATGAGACCACGTTAGTATTAATTTTGATTCTTTCTTGATGATTATAGTGAAAAGGAGAGGCAGGAATGTGGGATTTCTGAAGCGTGTGGATGTCTATGGGCTTACTTGACTGATTTGCGCTCTTGCAGTGGAACTTCTCATGCCCATTTTAACCCATTTTATGATCCTTCAAGATATGATGGCCCATTATTACCTCCTGCAGCAGCTCTAGCCCCGACTCTCTGGCCCCAGTTCCATCTTCGGTGGGCCTGCCCTGTGGAACCGATCGCTGCAGAAACCGAGGTCCAATGTAGAGCCATGACTGATAAGTATTCAGAAATGAAGAAGGTAACACATCCTCTTAACCTGTTCTGTACTAAAAAATAATTCTTTTCGTGTTTGTTACAAAGTCTTAGATCCAACTTTAACTTGCTGTTATTGTCTGTTAACTTGCTTGGGTCTCGATTGCTTGTGTCGGATGAAACAAAACTGGAACAGGAGAAAGAAGAAGCAGAAAGGAAGGTAAAAGCGCTATCGTCTACAGTGGAGTCATTGAGTGAAGAGTTGCTTAACGAAAGAAATATAAGTCGTGAAGCTATGGAATCAGCAAAGAGAGCTATCGACGAGCGCGCAGTAATATCGCGAGCCGTGCAATCACTCGGCTGCAAGGTTAACTTCACAAAGAACGGAGATTGCACTGTTGAAGTAGAAGACGGGCCACGGAAATGTTCTCACTCAATTCAACAACAACCTGAGAACAATACAACAGATGTCTCAGAATCTATCTCCTCAATGAGTGAACAAAAAGTTTGCGAGGCATTGTGTCCGTTGCGTACAAGAGAAGGAACGTGTCGATGGCCTGACGCGGGTTGTTGTTCTCAGATCGGGAGCCAATTTGTTGGGTTAAAAGCAAACTTTGAAGCATTTGATAAACTCTCCATCTACGACAGCTATTTCACAGCTGAATGAGAAAGCCGCAAGTCTCACCAGATATTGACACCCTTTATCAAGGACTTGTGTGTATTTTTTGACAGAGTAAAGCATAGCAACAGCAAAGAGGAACATAACCATCAATAAGAAACCCGTTAAAATGGCGGTGCAAA
>ASZH01045338.1:0-28497 GCA_000411075.1 Sisymbrium irio | reverse complement strand
GAGAGAGAGAGAGAGAGAGAGAGAGAGAGATGACCGATGATGAGAATGCTGAGAGCATGACGCGTGTCATCTGGCGACGTCTCTACCTTCGCTTAATTAAACAACGTAGTTTGGTGTTTTTATTAATTTACATTTATTTTAATTGCTCATTAACTTAAAGACTGCCGTTAGCAACGGCGATAATGCTGCTCTAAGACCGTCATTATCCTGGAGACTAGAAGTTAAATTGTTTTTTTTTTTTTTATAATTTTAAAAAGAAACCAATTACGAGACACCACATGTACATGGGTCCCGCAAACAGTATTAACAACGTCACTTGTTTGGATTATATAAGCAACTTTGCTTAATATTTAATGGGGCCCACCCCATGTTTTTCATCTTAAGCTACCCAGTTAGCAACTGGGTTAAAAATGCTCTAAACATCCTGCAGAATTCCTACACCCGAGGCATCTTCTAACAAGATCTTATGGACTTCCTCTGATCAATAATCGAATGAATGAAATCTTAACTCTAAAAAATAAGCATAGTTTGCTAACTGTTACCAATCCGTAATAAGCACTCCACAGCTCTGCCACCAGAGCTGTACATATGCCTATATGGAGTGCAAACCCACCTAGCCAAAGCCCATTTTCGCCCCGGAGCACTCCTCATGCCGCTGCTGACCCTGGATTGCCTTGAAAGACTCCATCCGTCATCATCTTCACCCATCCTCCCCTTGGGGGAGTCCATCGGATTAACCGTTCCACTCGCACTCTCTGACCAACATCTTCGTGCACTTGGATAAAGGCGCTTCTCAGCATATTGATAGTATGGTGAGTCATTACATCTAGAGTTATGTTCTCATTAGATGATGTTATGATGATTGGCTTGGTGACTAGACCGAAAGCGTGGCTCTCTTTCAGATTCCAAAGCTAGAAAATCATCTTTAGTCTAAGTAGGATCAAATGGTGGCGTGCTTTTAAGGAAGGAAGAGAGAGTAATTGATAAAGAGATTTTTCTCATTGTTCAGAGTATGATAAAAGATTAGCGAATGTAGAAAAGGATTTCCTTGTTGGATAGAAGAGGTATTTGACAGTGAAAAATGTTCATCCTCTATTAAGTTATTGTATTTCGTTTCTTTTGTGCGTTTGGCTATGGTTTTTTGGTTTCGATTCTTCTGATGGAGAATGTTTTGGCTTGAGTTAATGATATTTGACTTTGTAATTATAACTAGGCTTTAGATGTTAACTTCTTCAGTTGAAAGGTTGTAGGGGATGACTTCATGTTTGTAGCTCTTTGTTTTGGAGTAAAACTATGATTGATTAATGGAAAAACTTACAGCTCACAAAGTTAAACACAAATTAACAATTTAGGGTTGTTGTTATGTTTTGATAAAGAACTTTGGTGAAGCAGTTGTCATCTGGTTCCATGGCCCAATGGATAAGGCGCTGGTCTACGAAACCAGAGATTCTGGGTTCGATCCCCAGTGGAATCGTATTTTAATGTGTTTTTAACTTTTTATTTTTAATTGTGTGGCCAAAATCTTTTTTTTTTTTCTGGGCCGTCAGATTCAGAAATCAGAAAGGAAGAGCGCCATGAAACAAGCCGCAGCCGCAAATTAAACACAGAATTGAGTTTTCTCTTTATGTTCCGAGAGAATACAACAACAGATTTCTAAATTAAAAAAAAAACCAATTATTTTGCTTTGCCAAAGAAACAACAAATTCTGAATCCAAGTTTGAAGATTCAACAAAAAAAATCCTAACTTCATCTCTCTCTCGCTACTTTTGCCTCGTCTTCTTTGTTGGGTTCTTATCATCGAATCAAAAAGAGCTCCAACAAGCTGCAATTAGACATCCCTTTATAGAAAGGAACGGGCTTTGCTTACTTTAAAATTGTTATGAAACGAGGATACTCCCAATCTCCTTCCAGCTCTGCTCCTCCTCCTTCATCCAGATTCAAATCAAACCCTGAAGGTTTCCTTCCCCTCCTCCTATTCGAGAATATAGCTGCTTTCATAATCTGGGTTCTTCTGTTGATTCGATTTGAGTTCTTTGATTCCATTCTTTGGCCCTCAAAGCTGTTTTGTTTGCTCCTTTCAATTATAAAGTTTTGTTCTTTATTTAGTTTGGGGGTGTTTATCAAAGCTTATTCACTCCTCTAGTTCTTCTGATAGAGTGTAACTTTGTAAGAGATGATGACTTTGTTTATTGGATTGTGTTTTGCTGTCTTGTTTCAGTTTAGTTCAAGTTTTTACTTGAGTGGTAATTGTAAAGCTTAATGTCACATTCTTTTTTTTTTTGGTTTGAGGTCAGGTGATGCTCAGTTTCTGGAAGATGATACCAAGAATTTTGCTCGGAAAGTTGCTGATCATTACAGTCGAAGAACAAACCAAACTCTGGAAGAGAGAGAAGCTAGTCCCATCATTCATTTGAAGAAACTTAACAATTGGGTTCGTTACTCTTTCACATCTTTTCTCCTCAACACTTGTTATATTCATGATGTTGATTTCGTTGTTCTTGCAAACAGATTAAAAGTGTGTTAATTCAGTTATATGCTCGTCCTGACGATGCTGTTCTAGACCTTGCCTGTGGGAAGGTTCTTGTCTTAAAACTTATCTTATTGTTCATGTCAATTGTTTTTGTTTTTGTTTCTCTCAAAAGTGATTCCAATGTACTGCTTTTACATCTACCAGGGTGGTGATTTGATCAAGTGGGACAAGGCAAGGATCGGGTACTATGTTGGAATCGATATAGCTGAAGGGTCGGTAAGTGGCTAGGTATCTGTTATTTTTTTAAACTGCGTTTTCTGGATCTTTGTGTATGTGAAATGCTTTTATTTTTATTTTTTTCATGACAGATTGAAGATTGTCGCACTCGTTATAATGGTGATGCAGACCATCACCAACGTCGTAAGAAGTTCAGCTTTCCGTCCCGTTTATTATGTGGGGATTGTTTTGAGGTAAAATGAGAAAATCTCCTCGACTAGTTTAGGAATCTCGTTTATAACACAAGTTCTTGACATGATACTACTATATCAGATGCAGATGTAACCGTTTGTTCGACGATTTGTCAATCTTAATAGTGGAATTGCATTTCAATGATTTCAGGTGGAGCTAGACAAGATCCTTGAAGAGGATGCCCCTTTTGATATCTGCAGTTGCCAGGTTTTTTTATGTTTCAATATCAGTTTCACATAACATATTTGGTTACACTGGTCACGGGGGTCACGGGGGTCTACTCGGCTTGGTAACTAGGTTGTTCTAAATTAGCTATTCAAACTGATATATTAAAGTTTGTTTTATGCGAGTAGCATTTTGTGAAATGAGGTCAATGGTGTAGCTAAAGATTCTGAATTCGCCAAGTCATTGTTTAATTGTAGTTTGCTATGCATTACTCATGGACTACTGAGGCACGGGCACGGCGAGCTTTGGCAAATGTCTCAGCTCTACTTCGTCCTGGAGGCGTCTTTATCGGAACAATGCCAGATGCCAATGTTATTATAAAAAAACTCCGAGAAGGTTCTTAAATTTTTCCTTTTTCTTCTTCTTTGCTTAGAATTTTGATCTTATAAACATTGAGTTGTGCTATACGGCTTCAAACTAATCTTATACATTCCGTGCGAGTTCTCTTCAGTTGTTTATGGGTTTTTGGCAAACTAAATTGGGTTCTTTGTGTATACTGAATACACAGCTGAAGGTTTGGAGATTGGTAATAGTGTATACTGGATTCGTTTTGGTGAAGAGTATTCCCAAAAGGTGATACTTCTTTTCTTACTTACAAAGTCCTTTGACATCGTTCTCTTTTCCGATTCTAACGATGATTCTCGTTTTATGGTTCAGAAGTTCAAATCTAGCAGGCCCTTTGGTATTGAATACGTATTTCATCTTGAGGTAAGAAAATTTTCTACAATTTTCTTGCGTAAATGCACTTAGTAGTCTACCGCAGAAACTGAAGCATTTTTAAAAAAAGCTTTAGAGGTGTTGTAACCTTATAATTAATCGGGACACGAGGGGTTCAATGGAGATTATCTATATACTTCCCCTATTATTTTTGCTGCTATAAAGTAAATGTAACATGGGGACTTCTGTTGTAGGATGCTGTTGATTGCCCTGAATGGATTGTGCCCTTTAACGTCTTCAAAGCTTTAGCCGAAGAGGTTAATATTTGTATTTACTCCTGTCTATGTTCAAGTGTTTAGCCCAAAAAACTGGGATTTTCTTCATGTATCATTCAGCGTGACATTGTCCCATGAACTTTTGAACAGTATGATCTAGAGTTGGTATTTGTGAAGAACTCGCACGAGTTTGTCCATGAGTATATGAAAAAACCAGAGTTTGTAGAACTCATGAGAAGGCTTGGTGCTTTGGGTGATGGTAACCAAGATCAAAGTAAGTCGTTGTTCGATTCTTGCTTTATCTCTAACCAAAGTGCGATGGAAACATAACTATTTAGACTAATTTGTTTTCAGGCACATTATCAGCTGATGAATGGGAAGCTGCATATCTATACCTCTCTTTTGTCTTGAGGAAGGTTTGTCTTCTTTCTTTTAGCATCTTTCGGTTTTCTCTCCTTTCCCAATGATTCAGGTGTGTTTTAACAGAGAGGAGAGTCGGATGGAGCTCAAAGGAGAGGGGGGCGGAGGAAGAATGGGAAAATGAACTTGTCGAAAGACGATGTTTTGTATATCGACAACTGAAGTGTAAAAGAGTGTAACTTTACACACGGAGAGTGTCCCAAGACTTTGTTTTGGTCTCAGTTATGTTTTTGGCCATTTAAATTGAGAGATTCGTTTACTTTACAAAACCTGATCCATTCATAGAAAAAGAAGATGAGAAGGAGCTCAATAAATAGATAAGTCGTTGAACACTTGCGTTCTCAAGTGTGCTAGACTTTAGCAGAATATAGCGTTAGTATGCTTCATCATCATGACATTATTCATGATTTATATTATGATGAATTCGCAGACTGCTTTGTTTAACAGGGTCCATGGCTTAATAATTTTATATGTATTACTGAGAAACATTCAATATTCGAATTGTCTGATTGGTCCAGTGTGTTCTTCTTTTCAAACATCTTGAAGACCCTCCGCTTTGCAAATAGGCTTTCAATTCGAAGTTTCGAACCACGTCTGTACATTATGGGTTTGTTTTTAAAATAAAGACTGTTGTCGGTTTGAATAAATCCTCTAGTGATTTTTTTTCAAATTTGCTAATATTATGTATGCAAAATATTTTTTTTAAAAAAATTGATGAAACTAAAATCTAAAAAAGTTTGTCAAAATAAAGATAAGATTTTTACTTTTAAATAGGAAAACTATTAATTTTTTCAAAATTATTATCACTGCACATAGCGTTAGAAATCACAATGTAACTAAGAAATCTTCCAGTTACACAAAAACCTAAAAGAAAAAGTACACATTTGTATAAAGAGCTTAATTATACTCCGGAGTATTATATAATACGGTTAGTTGTATTAATACTAAAAACTCTTGTGGATGTAAAATGGTAATAATGATTCACTTGAAAAATGCATCAACTTCAACTTATATGAAAAAAAAAATTTCGTGGTTTCTCAAATGCAAAAGACTTCTGTCGGTTTGAAGAAATTGCATAAGAACCTAAAGAAAAACACATCTCTGCCCTTTAGAACCTTATTGTACTATACTACGTTTAATCATATCAATTTTGAAAAGTTTTGTGCTGTAAATATGATTCATCTGAACAATTCTTCTTCTTCTGTCATGCTTAAACTAATATGTTCCAATATTTGCACCATTTAAATTTGTACCGACAACATCATTTGGCTAAGCTTGTATCGGTCTCACTAACAACATCGTTTATCATGTTGCAAGCATTCGAAGTCTAGTAACAAAGATATAAATTCTTTTGGTACAAAAAGCTAAATCTCTCTCTCTCTCTAAACGTAGGCGAACTATATATACTTTTATAATATTATAGGTTAATCATTATGTGATAATCAAATGCACATAGTCCAATAATTAATGTTAAAGAAACAAAGTTACTTTCTCTTTAAGATTATTCAATTAAGTATAATAAGCAAGCTTAGTCTCAAGAATATAATCAATCATGGCAGAAGGAGAAAAGCAGAACAAAAAGTCTCTCCATTATTTCCTCTCTTCGTATTGTTATCATCAATCTATTTTTTCCTTTTTCCCTTAACTAGAGTAAATAAAAATGTTTTTGTTTGTTTGCCTATAAAAAGTTTTAAATTTGAATATATATTTTGTGATGCAAAAATGAGGTATTGCTATCATGCGGTCACGACAACTTGATTTGATCTATCTTGTGCAGCGCTCTTACCAATTGTTCACATATATATGTACGATTATACTAGTACTTTTATGATTATACAGAAATTAACATATAAGTATCACACTACTTACGTTATGTTTGTTTGCAACTTTAGAATCTGTATGTTATATTATCAACGAATAGTTTAGTCTAGATGCTACAAGTTGGTTCCCAAATATTTGTTCTGTTAGTTAAAATTGCATATTCAGCTACGAATTGAAAGATTTAAATCTTGTACTCCTTCAATTTGTAGCTGAAAACTTGTCTAGCTCTATAAACTTAGCAGCGGTTTTTGAGACAAAAGTAAGAAACATTGGTTACGTGTATACGAACCATTTATTGTAATTTTTTTTTCATTGTATAAGATGCTCTTAGTTAAAAATGCAGATTACAAGAATGCATATTATATTAATTATATATTTGAGTGGTTTAGTTTAATACTCCCTCCGTAGTAATTATATTGTTGACGTTTTAGAATTTTTTTTGTATTCAAATAGTTGTCGTTTCCACAAATCAATGCAATTAATTGGTATGAAATGACTTATTTTACTCTTAATTATTAAAGATAATTTTGAATTAAAAATAATAAATAATAATAAACAGGTTATAATAAGTATTATATAAACTTTTTTAATTAGTGTGAAAATTTTAAAACGACATGTATATCAATACGAAGGAAATATCATTTAGTAATTTAAAAATTTTAAAAAAAACAAGAAAGAGAATATAACTGTATACCAAACATACTCTCATTTTTCGAAAAAATTACAGAAACTACAATTGTCAAAATCACTATTCATCACTATTCATCCGGTAACTAAATACTCTATTTCGTTTCATGTTAACTCAAATATCAACTAATTATTAACATGTTATCATATAATATTTATATAATATTCATATTATATGCATGCTAATACTATTATACGCTAATACATTATAGTTTATTAACACGCTAACATTATTATACGGTAATACATAATATATTATTTGCATGCTAACACTATTATACGCTAATAACATAAATATCACATAAATACAAATATGCTGCGTGTTATCAGACTATATATGATACATTGTGTGGTTGTTTGGAACTTTGGATGCTAACATTATTACATACTAATACATAATATATTATTTATACGCTAACATTGTTATATGTTAATATATAATATTTGCACGCTAACACTATTATACGCTAATAACATAAAAAATTACATAAATAACATATATATTATGTATTATCAAATAACATATAATACATTATTAGTAAGATAACATTATTAACAGATAATATATATATGTTGTTAGATAACATTTTCTTAATAATCTTTTTAATTTTTATTTTCTTCTTCTCTTCTTTTCAAACTCTAAAAATTTATTTTTGTATGTGATGCTCTCTCTCTCTCTCTCTCTTTCTTTTTCTCTTTCTCTCTCCATCTTTTCACATTTTATGATGATGGCAATTTTTGTAAATTCAAATAAATGAAGTAAATAAAAAAAATTATCTTTATAGACCAATACATTGTACGTGTCAAAAAATATCACTTAATTTTTTAACTATTAGTTCCTATTTTATAATATTACTCTATATTTCTTTGTAAGGGGAAACATGTACCATTTAATATTTAATAATATAAAACAATAAAATCTGTCATAAAAAATACCGCACGATACAAATAGTTACAAAGATCAAATAAATTTAACTTTTGCACAGAAAATTTTAAGTATTTTATAAATTAAAGAGAAATTGCATCTTATAGCAATCAATAATATATAAATTAAATAGGTGACATATTTTTTTGTTAGAAACTGCTTGCAAATGAAAAGTCTACAAAACATCTATGTGTACAGAAAATAAACTTAAATAATTTTAAAATTTGATCAGTGGTGTAAACATGATTATCATAAAAGTTAACTAACCGAAGACCTTATTATCATAAATAAAAAGTTATTATAAATAAAAAGTTTGTTTTGAAATAAAATGTATAAGCTAAGTGCATATGTAAATACATCAGTTGTATTGAAATTGGATAAATAGTAACCTGGTAACATTTAATATTGTTATCGTATGAGCATATCAAATAAGTTATCTACGATGACAATATAGTTATGTCGATATTTATAAACATGTAGTTATCGGGTTAATAATACATATTATCGGGTTAATAATACATATGGTATACAGAATGCCTGCAAAATACACATGCACGAGAGAAATGTAACTAGTTATACACACTTATTGTGCATATTGTATAACGTATACATAAACTAAATTGCATAGACAATAGTTATCAGAAACAAGTTATTGTGGATATTGTATAACGTATACATAAACTAAATTGCATAGACAATAGTTATCAGAAACAAGTTAGTAGATATATGTTATGTAATATAACTTAATTATAAGATATTTATAATGTCATATAACTAAGATATCAAATGTCAGATATTTAATCAATTAAATTAAAATTAGATATGCTATAATTAGGCAGGGATACAACAAACTACAGTTGAAATAAAATTACTGAATGTCAATATTAGTTATGCTATGCTACTTTATTAACTGATTGGTCAAATTTATATTAATTAATATAACCCTAAATTAAAACAAAAGAACTTTCTTATACTTATATTATGGAACATAAAATATATGCTAGTTATTTTGAACATTACATTAAAACTCATCTAATTTTGTAAATATGGCTTTGAAGGATTTACTCAAGGTTGGTACCTAGCTACCTTTTTGTATATATTGAGTCCAAATGATAAACGTCGGGAGAATGTCCGGAGAGAGGTGTCCCATGTAGTTGTCCAATGTCCATATCACTTCTATAATGTTTTTATGGTCAATATTATATTGTTGTTTTTATTGATAATTAAGATGAATGCTTCAAAGATATTTTTTTGAAAGCACTAGTGGAAAAATAAGTAAATTAATATGTCAACTCCTAAAAAGGATATGTTATTACATATTTATTTCTTTGTTGACTTGTAAGCTTGTAACCTGTCATGCTGTGATTTTTTTTTTTAAAACGACCACTTTAAGTTTTCATTTTTCCACAAATATGATCCAGACACAATTTTTAACCCGAATCTTCGGAGACGTACCTCAAACTAGTTAATTTATGAGTCATGGCAACTAAAATTTTGTGTAGTCAAATAAGTGTTATTTCGAATGAATCGATAACTGATTTAAACTTACATGAGCGATGAGCATCGGCGAGATACAGTACCACCTATGTTTTTTTTGTTCGAAACACATACAACCTACATTTATGTAAAGGTATTTGGCACTCTCGTGTAACTTAGCACTTCTCTTTTATTTTGTTACAGTTACCGAAAATAATATTTTAAGATATTTTCATAAAAGAAGTAGATAAATTAACCAAAAAAAAGATAAAGAGTTATGTCAAAATGAAACTCCCATAAAAAAATATACATCATGAACAGTAAATTTCTCGTATTACTTACACAGTTAAATATCTGAACCAAGTGTATTTGATTTTATCCATTTATCAGACTCATACTCAAATAATGCATTCTTTACGAGGGGGTGAACAGGTTTTTTCAATAGATATGTCAACCCCTATTTAAACTAATTAAAAAATAGAAATCGTTAATGAAGTCTAGAAAGAAAAATTATGATTTGGTCTACATCTCTGTGGGGCTAGGACGGGTGGGAAAGTTGGTGACGATGAATACATTACGGTTTATTGACAAATTATCAACTCGATTATTAATCTTTCCACTTAATTAATTATTTTTCATGAGATATTAATTACCTAATTAAGATGTTACTTAAACGAATAGAAGTATGTAAGTTCATACTTCTGATCAGATTTAACTAAGCTTAACGAAAAATCTTATCATTAATTAGTTTTTAACTTCTTTTAGTCACTAGGACAATATCACAGTTAGATATGATATATTATTAATTACATAATGTTTCACTATTCTTGAAAATATTAAAAGCAACAGTGAAATCAGAAAAAATTGAACAATGACCAAGCGGAGGACAGTCATATCTGAATTAGGGTTTAGTAGTTTAGATTTAAATATTAAATCGTCGAATGAAGTTGGGGTTTGTTTTCTTGTAGTAATAACAAGAGATTCTGATAATGTTAGATTGTTACGTTTTCCTTCAAACCAAAGAACAGGAATCATGAAAAATCCAAAATAAAACACCTTTTTAATATATCTACCAACAAATCAGAACTAATATTGAATTATCCAAAGGTAGAAGTCATCAATCTAGATATGAACTCTACCACTAGCTGACCTATATATAACTTTTACATCATTTAATTATTTGTATATATAATACTAATGAATTTATAACATAATAATCAATTAATCATAACATTTGCGTGGGGGAAGTCGGGAAGATATGCTACTAGAATAAGCAAGTACGGCGGAGATATGATTGAAAGAAAGAAAAAACAAAACAATAATAATAATGAAGCAATCGACGAATTAAGTGGGCGAGATTATGATTAATTGATTAAGTAATATATTTAATATCTTACTCTTAAGGTAGTTGGAAGAATTAAGAAATTAATATTATATTAGAAAAGGGGTTTTGTCACGTTATGACTTTTATAAGACATATTAAGACAGACAACAATTCCATTTGATCTGCCCAAGTGGAAGTCATAGCTGTTTCTATTTCCTTCAGTTCCTTTTTTGTTCTTCTTCTCTCGTCTTAGTGCTTATGGGCGGCTTATATTATTAATTTACTATATAGTATTATATACATCTATTATTATTATTATGAGAATCTGAGATACATGCGTATATATACTTTTTAACGTATATAGATATATTTACGCATCAGCATAAATGAACTATTCCCTCGTACATGCACTTACTACGAATTTTTTGAATAGCGACGAATTTAATGGAAAAAACTACAAAAAAATTAATAACATAGAACTACAACTTAGACTAATATCTTATGGCTACTTTTCTCATCAATATGTGGTTTATACCTATATAAAATGTTTTGTTAATCGGTTATATATTCGATTTCGTGAAACTGCGTTAGCGAAAAAAATATACACGACAGTCAAGTGTTTTTGTTTCTATTCATTAGTTTCATGTAGTAATTGATGTATGAACATCCTAGCTAATCTTCAAATCGCATTATATGTATGTTGTAACATGGTGCAAATTATTAGCGATATTGAATAATAATGATTTTTTAACCAACATTTGCGTGTCAGTAAGCTTTCTAAACCGTTTCAAATAAATAAATAATTTAGAATACTCATACACAACATTTACAAGCCAAAATCGTATTAGACATTTACGAACGAGTTTTGTGTTCACTTGAAATGTATTTCAAATTTGGCTCTCACTATTTAATTTTGATATTCAATATGAACTGGTTTGCATTAGCTGCCTCACTTTTCTTTAGTCTTTTACTTCTTAAGAAAAAAAATTCGATTTTTAATGGACTTATTTTACTAAATCAGGATTTATGTTAACAAATACCTATGTAATTTTTTTTTGGTTTTATAATACCTGCTCCAAAAAGGAGTTGATGTATGGCCGTGTTATGTATGTTCATATACATGGCTATATGATAACATATAATAAATATATAAATGCGAAATCATGGAGAGAGGAGAAAATGAAATTGGTGTAAACAAAGATGTGAATTTTCTTTGATTTAATAATTAACGTAAGCATATAACCATTGACGTCAATATGAATGGTACGACTTTGCTTCTTCGTGTCGAAAAATATCCACCAAGCTATACGATTTTACTACTCTCTTTCAATAAAAAAAACATTTAATTAACTGTAAGACCTTTTTGTCTATATATATGTAAGAAATAGTGGATAATAGTGATAGATATATGAAGACCAGTCACTTCAAATGGGATGCGTATCTAATGTTTAATTACTTGGAATAATATTAATACATCACAGTATCGTTTTATTTGCACCAAACATCTCGTTGAAACAAATAAATGTTAAAATTCGGTAATATCGATTGAGAATTCTTATAAATAAATAGAAAATATATATAAATATGCATATTTATTTTCTGGATGCATATGATATTTTTTAGCACAGCAAAAAAACAAACATTCCAGGAAACTATATATCTACAGTTAAAATATAAACCGAAGTCAAAAGAATAAAATACTAAAGCAAAACACCAACGTGTAAACGATTAAATCACTCAGAGGTTGACTTAAAAGAAGAATTGTGAGATAAACGTCAAACCGAGGCGACAAGAATAGTTGAGAGCATAAGAGTCTGTGTGTGTACACAAATATTTTATAAACCATAATAATTATGACGGTCGAGATCTAATCAATTATATCCTTTGATCGATGGAGTAATGATGATGATCGTTTTGGACTATATGAGCATTTACCTTTATCTTATTACCTATATAACCTTTTTAACTTTATGAAATTATCTACTGTATTCTAATATGAAAACATGCATGAACTGTATACTTATTTTCTTAGGATGTTATAGTTTAAATTTACAAAAAAAAGATCGTGGGGAGTTGGAGATGGAATACAAATTCATATAATGATATACTTACCATTAGATAACTTCTGTGAGCAAATTTTGTGATAATTTCGAGTTTTTCTTTTGTCGGTGTGATATTTCGTTGATCATATATAAATAAATGATTTAGTAACAAGTTTATTTTTTGAAAGATAGAAACATCATTTCGCATTAAAATGCATAATTATATATGTGTATGTTACACGTTACTTTTATCATCATTGAGTGTGTAGTCTTAGTAATTGAATTTGACAAAAATCTGATTTAATATCCGTCTGAAAAGAGTAAAAGACTATAAAATTCAACGTTTTAAAAATAAAAATTAAATGAAATTGAAGTAGTCGATGATGGGATGATGGAAGGCCATGAGAGAGGCCGTGTGGGTTTGTCTCCGGGACAGTCTCTTTCTCTCAGCTTTTTCTTTGCTTTCTCAAATCCTCGCTGTACAATTTACATGTTCATCTTCTTCCCTGTGTGTGTTTTTTCCGGTCACTTTTCATCACACCACATGCTTACGTCATTCTGACGTTTTCGCTCTAACTCCTGTATTATGATGAAAAAATCAGACTTGCCCTATAGAGGAATGATCCTACGTTGCCTGAATGAAACTACAAACTACAATGTATAAACCAGAGGATATTGCTACGGATGTTTGGATAGAGAAAAATATGAATTGAATAGCTTGTAGTATGACACAATCTGGTACGTAATTATAATTGATGGAAGACATAATCAGTATAAGCACAATTCGGAAACAACAAGTTTAGTTTATTCCATTTTCGTCTGTCGCTTTTTCTCCTTAAGCAATAACACTAGTTTCTTATAGTGCAGTAGTCAAAGTATACAGAACAATGTTTTGCAAACAATGCAATTGGATATTAATTTGTTTTACTAAGAGCAAATTAGTATGTGTACATCAAGATGAGTTGCTATCTAGTGGTGTAATAAATGTAATAGCAAAGCATTAAATTCAAATAGTCATGAGTTCAAGTTTCATGGGTGCTATAGATTTCATCGATCGTCATACTTTCACTAGCCTTATATATCATATTGTTTTATGATCCATGGTAGATTTGTAAACTTGTTTTTCTGATTAAACATCTACATATCTTTGTGAGTAATGCGGCGAACAAAACACTATTGAGTTTTTGCGTAAAAATGAAACAGTTTGGAGTTTGGAGTGATTCACTAGTGAAATTTAATTATGTGAAAAATATATTTGTCTCTAGCTACAATCTTTAGTTAGACGGTTAAAACTAAGTGGAAATTAAAAAACCCGACTAATGATGAAATCGGGCAAATGAAATGCATGTGATTTTAGGGGTGAAATGCCACTTGACCCATTTTTTTCTCGTAAGGGGAGAATAGAGATTTTTTTATTCCTTCAAATCAATAAATCACCAACTAAATGGAATACAACCGTGGAGCTCTATTTTTTTCTCCACGGTAATCATATTGTAATAATAATTATTACTTCAATGTTTGTAAGTAAATCAATTTCAACATAGTGCTATCTTAGAAGAACGAGGAATAACACTTTACCAACAATATGTAAACTAAACTAGATGGTGATGTGTATAGTTTGTTTGTTCCTTGTGTTGCAAATCGTTATTCAAATACTCCAAGTCTCCAATGGACAAACCAGGTAATATAAACCAGTGACCCGAACTGATATCATATAGTGTAAACGGTAAAAAGGTAATCGAAATTATTTTTAAAGAAAGAAATGTTAGAACAGAACAGGATCATGCAAATTGCAAACTAACTAACTTTTAGCGGTTGTAAAAGAAAGTATGTGATATATGCTGATAATTTTTGACACTGTTTCACTATAATCCAAATACTGATGATGCAAAAGTTTAAGCAGAATTCAATGTTTATGTGGACTTTATTTTTTTGTCGGGCTCGTTGAGAATTGGAAATGAGGGAATGTGCGTATAGAGACCAGCGTTAGGCAAAAGGAAATGATTAGAGAGACGACCAGTGAAAAAAAAAAACAGGGATATTTTAAGTTTGATCCTCAAAAAAATGTATTGATACAATTTTATTAATTAAACATTAAGAAAAAAAGATGCCAAACAAAAGGAGAAGTGTCACATTCGGGCTCTGACTCTGAGACGGAACAAGTGGGGTCCAGATGCCAAAGCACGCGCGCACGCCACGTGGAGCCCACTCGTTGACTTAGTGTGACCGGAAAAAAAATATAACGGTGAAGGTCATAGCCAAAGCCCAAAGGGCAGATGTTGAAACTAAAAGTAATAAATTTAGTGGTCTGTGACTCTGATTGTGACCGTGACCGTGACGCGCTCCTTGGTCTAGTCAATGCTTGGTCTCTTGTTTAAAAATAAGTCAAACTCCGTTTCAACTTATTTCTTCCATATCTATTCAGAAAGTCAATTTGTTTACTTGTTATATCCTTACGAAACAAAAGTTAATTGTTGATATTCTGTTATATTTTGTTAATTTTTTTAAAAGATGATATTATTTAAAACGTAACGCTAAAAACGCCAATTGATTTATGACAGAAAAGAAATTATATTTTAAACTCTTAAATTTTGTATAGGTCACCGCGCACGTATATAAACTCTTTAGGCTAGTAGTTGGATTATGATGCAAAGTTCTTTTAGAGGGTTTGATTTTTAAGAAACTGCGAATTGTTATACACATATAGTGTGTATAAATTTACAGAAGATTTCATGTATGATGCGGAGAGAGTTGTTCGTGGTGGTCTTTCGTATCAATTAAAAACAGTGTTTTCCATGAACATGAAGTATATATAGAAGTGTCTATTACGAATCCTTATGATGGTGATGAAAATGTTCCTTACAAAGTCGTTTGTAAAAACGCTTACAATGTTTTCATGTGTATTAAGTAGTTAATCGTTCATAATATTATAGTATGATAATAAATAAATATGAATGATGATGTAAGACGACAGAACCTAAAAAAGAAAGAATTGAAGGTCATTATGAATCTATACAATTAATTGAATGATATTAATATAAAACGGTGCATGTTTTAATAAGAGGTGGTGATTTGATTATTCTTCCATATTTTCTACAATAGTTAAAGTAAACTTTACCAAAACATATCAAATGAAGAAAAGTAGGATAAATGAAACAATAGTATTCTTTGAAGTATTGAATCAAAAAGACAACCAATAGAAAAATAAAATTCTTTTTGAGAAGAAGAAGTAGAAGTTGGGTATGACGTGGGCAAAAGAGTCAGCGAGAGTCACCTGAAAAAATGTCAACCAAACATTAATCGGATGTCTTCATAAATAGTTAACGAAAACCCTACCAGAAAAAAAAAATATCCAATATAAATTGATAAATATTTATAACTATAAGTATCTCTCTCGTGTGGATCCTCATCATCATTTCATGTGAAGCACAATCAGAGAAGACACAACAAATTAAGATCCATCATCGATCTTACCAACATCTATATATATATTTCACACACAGTGAAAACAAAAAAAAAGCCATGGGAGATCATCATGATTTCATCAACTCAGGAAGCTGGTGGAAAGTATCTTCTTCTTGCTCAGCATCTTCTTCTTCTTCGATGAGAGCAAGCTCAATTGAATCTGGTGGTTCTGCTGTTTTCCAAGATAAGCTTCATCATCATGATCATCATTCATTAGCTACTGATCACCATCTACAGATGATTGGCTTAGGGCTATCTTCACAATCACCTGTTGATCAATGGAACCAATCTCTCCTGTGAGTCTCTAAACTGTTTCCTTTTCTTTGGTTTCAAATCATTGTGTAAAAATAAGCTTAAAGATTAATTGTGTCTTTTGTCTTTTGGTTTTTTCTTTGCGGGGAACAAAAGAAGAGGAGATAGTAAAGCGGAGACAGGCTTTGGAGTGATGCTTCAAGAGAATCTCAATTTAGATGCGACCTCAAACGCAAACGCTAACACAACGTCATCCACAACGTCTTACCAGCTGCAAGAATCTGATTCCTCTCACCACCAAGCTTTGTGGCGAGATCCACAGATCAATAACAGCGACTTCAAACCGCAGCTAAACATGACGAGCACCAATCGCGGGTTCTTCTTGGACCATCAGTTCAGCCCTCATGGGAGCTCAAGTACTGACAGTAGCACAGTGACGTGTCAAGGTTTCTCCGTTGACAATTCGACCAACACCTTGTACGGAGCAGCAGCAACAACTCCTAACTCATCTTCAGCTATGTTTCATCACCAACATCAAGGAGCTGGCTTCAATTTGCCTGGCTCTTCCGATCAACAACAGTCGAGGAATCATCAGCAATCAAATCTTGGCTACTCTCAGTTCGGTTCTTCCACAGGAAACTATGATCAGATGGCGACAACGTTACCTTCGACTTGGTTTTTAAGATCTTCCCCGCCCAAACCACACAGTCCTTTGAGATTCTCTAACAACGCAACGTTTTGGAACCCTGCGGCGACCGCGGGAAACGTGGCTCCTACTCATCATGACGCGTCGTCGAACTTTTTTCCGGCGTTACAGCCGCCACAGATTCACGCGCCGAGTTTTGACCAACCATCCAAGGTATATATATATAGCTGCAGCCTGCATGAGTTCGTTTACATATATTATATATATGAATATGGATGTTATGTATGTAACTATGGATTGTCTTCGTCGCAGAGTATACCCGAGATTAGAGATTCGAGTAGCAGTGAAGTAAAAAGAAGCGGAGGAGATCAGCCGCCGGCGAAAAAGGCTAAGAGCGAAGCAGCGTCTCCGTCACCAGCTTTCAAGGTATATTTTGCTTTTATTATTAAAAATAAAAATAATAAAAAGCTTCTTTTTTGGGGCTCTAATAAAGGCATCTTTATGCACATTGATATTTTGTAATCGATTTAGATATAAAAAAAAACTTTCCATGGTTTTGCTAAAGAAAAAAAGTCGAATCTTTTTATAATGAAAACAAAACCCTAATTTTGAATGAGTAAAATATTTTGGATTTAGACAACCCAAATCCATACGTTTTCACAAAATAAGCAGGCTTGTTAAGTTGTATTCTTTTTATTATATTAACCCATAAAACAAACATTCTTCCCCAAATTCTTGCATGATTACAAGTATCGAAAGTTTTTCTGCTTAATTATTTTAAAATATTGTTTTTTGCTGAATTAGGTGAGGAAAGAGAAAATGGGGGACAGAATCGCTGCGCTCCAACAATTGGTTTCACCTTTCGGAAAGGTACTCTCTCTCTATCTCTGCAATTTTTTGCTTTAGCTTTCAGAAAGATGATGAGTGTGCATTAGTATATTTGTCTACTGTCATTATTACTTATCATATTGGTATATCTTTCTTTCTGCTGATATATATAATATGTAAATGTAATGTCTCTTATTCTATAGATATTATTTTTGGGGATGATGAATGAAATACAATTCTTAGATTTTGTTTTACTGAATCTCATGTGGTTTTGTGTCAGACTGACGCAGCCTCAGTGCTCTCTGAAGCCATTGAATACATTAAGTTTTTACACCAACAAGTTTCAGTAAGTTAGCCCATACCTTGTTTTTATAGCATATAACTTTTTGGTTTTTTGCTAATATTATTAGTTAGTTATTGTATTTCTACTGATGTACAAACCTGCAAATGATTATTATTCAGGCTCTGAGCAACCCATACATGAAAAGTGGAGCTTCTTTACAGCATCAACAGGTAGTTTTTTTTTATCATAATTTTCTGTACATTATACTGTTATTATTATACAATTGAATTAAAGTACGGCCCTCGTTCGTATTCTTTATTACTCCTACATGTATATATTTAATGGTTGCTTCATCTTCAAGATTTGACAAAACATTATTCCCAAGAAACAATGTAGCGAGACGCTTTTGCAATTAAAAATAAATGATTGAAACTTAATTTTGTTTTTTATTTACCAATGATGCAGAGTGATCATCCCAAAGAGCTAGAAGTATCAGAAGAGCCAGATCTTAGAAGTCGAGGCTTATGCTTAGTGCCAGTTTCAAGCACGTTTCCAGTGACACACGATACTACAGTAGATTTCTGGACTCCCACATTTGGTGGGACTTTTAGATAGATTGATATATAGATGAAAAAAAGAGTTATATTAGAGATGTTGGTTGACGTATATTTTAACCTGCATATACGTTGATTTGCCGATAAGAAAATCACCGCATTTTAAACGAAGAGGGAAGATCGATTAATGGGCAAGTGAAACGTGTTTGTCCATTTATATATTTTTTTAGATTTATCACTAATCTGTTAAAATAATATGTAATTGAAGAACTATGCATATATAGAGGATATATATAAGAGCTATTGAGATTTGACTTGAAATTTTCTTTTCATACGAGTTCCAAACGTATTTCAAAACATATCTAGAGGAGTCTTTTCTTTCTTTTACAGTACTTTTGTTATAATAGTATGTATATTAGAGATAGATATCAAAATGTTCGTTATAGAAGAATGTAGGGATCTATAATTCAAGTAGTCTTCATTGATTCAGAGAGGGAGAAAGATGATTTAATTATGGCGAAAAAGGAGCTTTTGTTTCTTCCTTTTTTTAGCTATTCTATTTTTTGAAAAGGAATAATTAGATTCCACGAATAAGAGAGAGTAATGTGTTGATATGCATATTTTGATTGGACAACAGAGAAAAAATCTTCGGACATACATATTTTTATAACTTTGGAATAATGTTAGTGGAAGTAAGATGATGGCCCACAACGGTTTTATTTTTATTTTTCTCTCAGAAAGTTTTTTTTGAAATATGAATTTGTCATAGAGTAAAGCATGCCATGCCCAAACAAATTCCGCTCCCGCCATTTGTATAAGACTGAATTGCTGTTTAAAAGGATATGAGTAGTCTCAAAAAGAATAGTATTTCTATGTATGGAGGAAAGTTAGATGGAAAAACTCGGTTCTGCCATTTTGTTTTCAACTACTCTAGTGGGTTTCGACTACTTTTTACTTCTTATATAGAAATTCGAACCAAAACAGCGAGATACTGAGATATAGTGACGTGAGATTATTGCACTGACCTATCAATTTCATTTCGATCTTGATATACTCTATCCATAAAAAAATATGAAAAATCCAAAAAATGAGATTATTGAAAAAAGGAACGTGACTTCTTTTATAAATGATCGTGATTAACATTTAACAATAGTATTCATCGAGTTACCACTTGCTCATTCATAAGTGTACATTAATATACTTGGGTTTATCTGTTAATGTATAATAGGTGTAGTTTTTCACAAAAACTTTAGAGGGATACACATATTTGTCAGTGATTTTATTTATTTGGTTTTAGCTGCATTAGATTTCTTGTTTTTAGAAAGGGGTGTTAGGGTTTGTGTCCAACTTGCCAAAATTCAAGAGTTATATTCCGCAATGAGCATTTAAATGACATCAACATCGATCGAGATGCATATATATTTACCTCATCAATTTGGTTACCTAACCAGATATCTTATCCCCAAAGTAGTAACAAAATGAAAGAATAACAAATTGTAAAAGAATCATGATGACCCAACAAAATTAGAATTGTAACACTTGTTCTTAGTGTTTCAATGTTAGAACGTTAACCGAATTAATTTGCACCTAGGAAAAAAAATATAAACCTATATAATCAAGGACCCTATAATTAATAAACATTTGCCACTTGGCAAAATCAAGCTTGTTTTAGCATTCTTTGTTTTTATATTTCTTTTGGCTTGTCTAGAGTGTAACAATTTCTTCAATTTTCTTAAATGATTTCGATTAATATAATTTGAACATTGCCATCTTGGTAACTTTTACTTATAGTTGTGCTAATGTATCTTTATACCCAATCTTCAATGATTGACAAATATGACTTTTTTCTTATATATATAGGGTTTGTAGAAACTCTCCACATGTCATACTATTACGTACATTGGTTGGCATATTTGATTTATTAATTTAATTGTTGTATCTTTGAAGTTTTAAAAATTTTCAACACATCTGGTTATTTTTCTATTTTGGATTTGGGTAAATACAGGAGTCGCAATCGGGTAAAATACAAAATCTAATGGGCCGTACACTATGTATCCCAAGGATTGGGTAAATACAAAAATCGCTATTGGGCCGTACACTCTCGTGTGTACAATTATTAATCCGAACTCTATCCAATATTTAGTATATTATTTTATCCATTAAAATAGTATTTGTTGACATTATTTTAGTTCACTGCGAATCTCTTCTTCCTCTCTCTATAGTCTTGTAAATGAAACCCAAAAGTTGAGGCAAGAATCAAGAAGAAAGGAATTTAGCAGGACGACGACGTTCTCATCTCAAAAACCTTTTTTTTTAACGAGAGAAGAGTGAGAGACTTTGCGATTCACACACACACAAAGCAAACGAAACGCAATACGCTTCTCTCCTCTCCGTCGAGCTTTTCTTCCGTCGACAAGTTTGCCGAAGAAACCCCTAATGGAGCTCCTCCGATCCAACTTGGCTAGGGTTCAGATCCCCGAACCAACTCATCGCATCTACAAGCACGAGTGTTGCATCTCCTTCGACACTCCGGTAAAACCTCTCAGCGACTAGTCTTTCGAACTTGCGGCTACTGTTTAATTTCAGTTCCATTTCCTGCGTTCGGATGTTTTGATTGATGATGATTGATTGATTGATGATTTTCAGAGATCCGAAGGAGGATTGTTCGTAGACATGAGCAGTTTCCTTGCTTTTGGAAAAGAGTATGTTTCTTGGAATTACGAGAAGACTGGGAATCCTGTTTACCTCCATATTAAGGAGACTCCCAAGTCTGTTCCCGAGGATCGTCCTCTCAAGAAACCGACTCTGCTCGCTATAGGTATACATTGGATTGCAATTACCGTTTTCATGTTCCAAAGGAAGATGCATTGAGTTAACGCTTTCGATTTTTATAAATTTATGCAGGAGTTGATGGAGGATTTGATAACAATGAGCCTGAGTATGAGGAATCTTATAGCATTGTCATACTCCCGGATTTCGTTTCACTTCCCTTCCCTTCCGTTGAACTACCAGAGAAGGTGATACCAATTATGCTCTGTGGTTATTAGATTAACAGCAACGGCATGGATGGATGTGTTTTAGCTTTTTTTTTTTTGTATTTTTGTGATTGCAGGTGAGGATTGCGGTTGATACTGTACTGAGTGCCGTAGGTGCTGAGCGGAGAGAGCAAGTTGCAGCTTGGACAGCTGAGAAAAAGCAAGTTAGTCAACATGCCTTGACGCTGCATCAGATCAAGAGCGGTGTTGTTATTCCTCCTTCTGGTTGGAAATGTGCCAAGTGTGATAAGACGGAGAATCTCTGGCTTAATCTTACCGATGGAATGATTCTGTGTGGAAGGAAAAACTGGGATGGGACTGGTGGAAACAACCATGCGGTTGAGCACTACAAGGAAACAGCTTATCCTCTTGCTGTAAAGCTTGGAACTATCACGGCTGACTTGGAAGCAGCAGGTGAATATTTGTCTTGTTTCCTACAAGTTCTATGTCCTCTTTCAGGCCGTTAAACATCTATGTTAAAAGATGCTAATCTATGCCCTTGAGGAATAGTGAGCCTGAGGTTGATACCTTTTGGAGTAATGTTAATGATTCATTGTATGTGGCTGGAACGTTCACAGATTTGAAGTTGTAGTTTCATACCTTATCAAAATTAAGATGTTGGATCCGTATTCATAGGAACCAAATTAGTCTCTGGAGCTGACTGTTGTGGATGGATTATCGTAGTCTATAGTTCCTATTTGCGCTGGAGACGGGGGACTTCCTGCATCACTTTGTTTTTATGTTGATAAATGGGTTTTCATGTTCTTTGGAAGGTTTTAATTTCTTCAGCGCTCACTATTGCAAATATTTTGGCAGATGTTTATTCCTATCCGGAAGATGACAGTGTTTTGGACCCGCTCCTGGCTCAGCATCTGGCCCATTTTGGAATTGACTTCTCCTCGATGCAGAAGGTTAGTAACAGATGGTTCTGTTAAAGTATTTTGGCGAAGAAAGCGTCTTCTCTGACACTTATATTGTTGTTTGTCTGTGGTAATGAAAATCGTATGCTGCATTTTTATAGAGGCTCAAGATTATGTGTTCTCGTATTGTTGGGTTTGTATATTTACCTTTCTTGGGTCGCATGGTCAAGTGCTGATTATTCCAAAAAATCTTCTGTCTTGATTTCATTTTTTGTCCCACTATCAAGTGCCACAGAAACAACCATGTTTTCTTCAACATGCTGTACATATGTGGCATATATACGAGGCTAATTTTTTCATTTGCCACGAGCAAGTAGACTCACATCAGTGTTATTGCATACTTTTTTCATAACTGCGATTGGAAAGATGTAGCAGTGCTCGTAGACGTAGAGAATGTCATCTATGGCTGCTTTGAGACAATATTTCTCACACACACGTTCAGTCTAATAACATGTATTTGTTGTGTCATTAACGTCTAGACATTTACAATATTAAGCTAATTGTGGTATTTTTTCCTCATCTTTCGTTGCAAAGACATTTCATGTCCTAATCCTTTTTTCTTTGTTTGCCAGTTAATACTGGTTGATCACCTTCTATTCTTCTTTGTTTAAAGATATGTCATTTTGATAAAATAACTTCCATCTGAATCGTCTTAACTTTCTTGGGTTGTTTATATTAATCTCAGACAGAAATGACAACTGCCGAAAGAGAACTTGATCAAAATACGAATTTTGATTGGAACCGTATACAAGAGAGTGGGAAAGAATTGGTACCAGTTTTTGGACCTGGATATACCGGACTTGTCAATCTTGGGAACAGGTACTCTTTGTAATTAAAAATCTTATCAGGTATTTCATTTCCTTATCGATGTCTTATGCCCGTTTCATTTCTTTTGCTAGTTGCTACTTGGCAGCTACGATGCAGATTCTTTTCTCGACACATTCGTTTATTTCAAGGTAAGTGTAAACAAATATTTGAAGTAGATGTCATTTCCCACATTTCCTCGTTTACTTGTATAACTAACAATAAAACAAACCTTTCGCTCTAGAATCCATTATAGTAACTTCTGGTTCTGAAATTGTTGCAGATACTTTTCACATCAGAGCTTAAAGTTGGCATTTGAGATGGCTCCTGCTGATCCAACTTTGGACCTCAATATGCAGTTGTGAGTATCTGTCACAACAATTGTTACTATTTTCTATACTTTGAAATTCTGTTATCATGCCGGTGAACTTTTGACGTTGTAAAGATAAAAAGTTTATGACATTATATTTGTGCATGCTCTGTATCTGCATGCTCCCGCTTGGTTTAATATGCTGTGCAGTTGTTTTAAATCTGATTTTCATGAGGCACAATTGCATATTACTTACCTAAAATTTGCTGTTTGTGGCAGAACAAAGCTTGGACATGGTTTATTATCTGGGAAGTATTCTATTCCTGTAACAGAGGTATGA
The DNA here is from genome assembly GCA_000411075.1 of Sisymbrium irio. Lineage (NCBI taxonomy): Eukaryota > Viridiplantae > Streptophyta > Magnoliopsida > Brassicales > Brassicaceae > Sisymbrium > Sisymbrium irio. The sequence continues at coordinate 4,270 of ASZH01045338.1, read as the reverse complement.
CTAATTCAAGAGAAGAAATTTCTATGCATACATATATATTATCCTGACAACCTCTTTTGCTCTCATTACATTGATATTCCCATTCTTATGATTGCAGAAGGATGCTGCAACTGGAGATGTTGTAAGATTCTTTTCCAAAATGTTTATTGAATTTCTTATCCATATTGACTTTTAAATAAATATTCATACGCGAAGGCATACATTGTTTGCATTGTGTTCAGTTTTGATGACTTTACATATTTGTTTGGTTTTAACCGATAATAGAGACAAGAAGGAATACCTCCTCGCATGTTCAAATCGGTAGTTGCTGCAGGCCATGCAGAATTCTCTTCTGTGAGACAGCAGGTGAAAACCATATCTTTTGAAATGTTCAGAATTTTGTATATATTATTTTGAGCGAAGCTTCTTGTACACATCTATTTACTAAACTCATTAAGATTTAACACTAACTAGCACCATTCTGTCTTGTAGGATGCTCTTGACTTTTTCCTCCATTTGCTAGACAAAGTTGAGCGCGGCAACAACATGAGAGCTGATTTAGACCCCACGAGGAGCTTTAAGTTTGGAGTAGAAGAAAAGATCCTTTGTTCATCTGGAAAGGTCTCATATAATAAGAGGGAAGACTGTATTCTTTCTTTGAACATTCCACTTCAGGAGGCAACTAATAAAGGTATATTAAGTTCTTCCTTCTCTGTTCCGCTTCCTTTTGTCATTCGGCGTATTCCTTAATGATGTGGTGTTCGTTTTGCTAAACTTTTGGTGATCAAGATGAATTAGAAGCTTTTAACAACCAGAAAGCAGACAAAGGACTGGAAGAAAGTAATATGTGAGTTAGTTGACTCAAGTTTAATATGTTTCATAGTTTCTCTGTAATGTCTAAGATATTTATTCTGAGTAGGTCAACTGATGAGATTGTACGCCCACGAGTTCCTTTAGAAGCTTGTCTAGCAACTTTTGCATCTTCGGAGCAGATCCATGATTACTATAGCACTGCTCTGAAGGGGAAGACAACAGCTATCAAGTATGATGCTTCTTTTCTGAGTGAATCCTAGCACAACTGAGACTAGAATGAAAGTATACTAATGTCTCTAAGGGTGTACATTTATGCAGGACTACTGGTTTGACATCTTTCCCCGATTATTTGGTCTTGCACATGCGGAAGTTTGTTATGGAGGCAGGCTGGGTGCCAAAGAAACTTGGTCTCTTTCTGAAACTCCAATCCTCTTTTGATAGTCCCTTCCTTGCCTTGGATATAAATGCTTATTATCTTTTTCTTGATTTGTTGAGACAGATGTGTACATTGATGTTCCGGATGTCATTGATATCAGCCACATGCGCAGCAAAGGTCTTCAACCCGGAGAAGAACTGTTGCCAGATGGCGGTATGTAGTTACATTTATTTACAAATGATGGTGTTTTATTTTACTCGCATAGTGATTGACTTTATTCTGTATACAGGTCCAGAAGAAGTGATGGAATCAGCACAGCCTGTGGCAAACGAGGAGATAGTTGCACAGCTAGTCTCAATGGGATTTAACCAGCTTCATTGCCAGAAAGCCGCCATAAACACTTCTAATGCTGGGGTCGAAGAGGCGATGAACTGGTTACTTTCTCACATGGATGATCCAGGTAATTGAAGATATTTCCACAAGTCTTATGCTGAGGCTTGATTTGACCAATTTCTAATATGATGATGTATTTACATGTTTCATAGATATCGACGCACCAATCTCCCATCATACATCTGACGTTGATCAATCAAGCGTTGATACCTTAATCTCTTTTGGTTTCGCTGAAGAGGTTGCTCGAAAGGCACTCAAAGCCTCGGTAAGCCTTCTTTCAAAGCTTTTGAGCAGATTAATTGCAGTTTGGTGAAGTTCTTCTTTTCTCACTACTGACGTTCTGTATAATCAGGGAGGAGATATTGAGAAAGCAACAGATTGGATATTCAACAACCCTAATGCATCTCTATCTGACATGGACGTTTCCTCTAGCAATTCAGCGCAAACTCCAGCTCAAAGTGTATTGCCAGACGGAGGAGGGAGTTAGTTTCTAAAAAACTCTGTATTACCTTCCCTTGTTCCAAAACATAATTAAATTGAGAATGATCCTAACTCAAGAAGCTTGCGTTTGTCTTAAAAAAACTGCAGGATACAAGCTGTTTGGGATAGTAAGCCACATGGGAACATCAACACACTGTGGTCACTATGTGGCACACATATTGAAAGAAGGTCGTTGGGTAATCTTCAATGACAGCAAAGTAGGTATCTCGACAGATCCTCCTAAAGACATGGGTTATCTCTACTTCTTTCAGCGTCTCGACAATTGATTTGATTGATGGGAGAGAGTGTTGAATCCTATGGATGGAGCCAGTAAAAAAGACAGAGACTAGTCCTTTCTTTTTATAGAAATTGTAGGGTCTAGGGTTTTAAAATTTGGATTGAGTTGTCCCATGGGTGATGAATTGTCTGGTTTCCAAATTTTACATGTGGATTATGACAAAATTACTAATTTTGGTTCAATGTGATGATTGCATCCTGTGGAACTTCTTGATACATTTTTGTGACCCATATAAAAGCAAAACATCATTTTCTGTCTTTTGCAAAACCCAAATAAAGTTGCACGAAAGAAAATCTAAAATTCCGTTAAAAAAAAACTACAAGCATTCGTCGGTTAGTTACTCCGGTATGGTTTGGTTATCCTGATCATGCTCAGATTAACCAGGAAAGGCAGCAGAATACTGGTTCTCTTCTCCCATGGTTTTCTTCTCACCTCCCATTTTCCCTCATCTATTTTCGATAAATAAGTTTATTAGAGTTTTACAGTCCATTTATCATTTACTTACTGTTTGATTAATTTTGCGTTGCTTGCGTACATATAACTTGGGACAATAATCATTTTTGATATCATCCAGAAGGCATCTGCTGCCTTTTCCTTTTTACGGTTCAACTTTAGAGAATCGAACCCAATTCTAATAACCGGTACGTCCCGGAAGAACTAATAATGGCTCTCTCGATTAAATTAGTGGGTTGGATAAATATAATAAATAAATTGGGAGGTTAGTTAAAAACTGAAAAGGGAGGGTAAACCCAAATCCCAATCTCAATATAAGTTAACAGATTTAGGATGAAAACAGTGGTCGTCGTCACTCTAATAATCTCAAAAGCAGCAATACGAATTGATTCGTCTCCTTCTTCTCACACCACGTGTTCTTCAGAATCACGATTTTGACGGTGATAAAAGAGAAAGAAAATTAGATTCTTTTGGCGTCACGATGAAATTGTTTCTGTTTTTGGATGTTTTCACTTCGTTCCACATTACTCTCTCGCCGTCATATCCTACCTATGAGGTAAGTGGTAACCGATGCTCTATTGCTATTTACTGATTCGGGAATCAAATGATGATAATTCGAGCGTGACAGAGGGTTTTAGCATTAAAATTGATGTGGAAAGTTTTGTGTTGTGGTTTGATGTGATCATGTGGTTTTCGTGCATTTTGTTGGTAAATTATTAAAATTTCAGAAACACTGAATTTGTGAATTTCGTTTTCAAAAGGGCGAAAGCTGGATGAAGGAGTGGGGCACATGCAAATTTCATGGCTGATTGCAACTTTTTCTGTTAGTTGTTGTTTGCTGAAGCAGAACACAAGTACACAAGGTTAGTTAGTTTTGTTTCATCATCTCTTTTCGATTCTCCCTTTTCTTATCCCAATTTGCCTCTTACTTATTCACATACATTGATTTTTACACATTATAAGAATGCAAATGAGACATTACAGAGAAGTTCATTCACTAAAATTCTGTTTTGATGGTCTTTAGATAAATATTAAGTTGTTGGTGTAGTAGAATTGTTTTCTTCTCAGGGACTAGTTGTATGCCTAAGATAGAATGATGATCATCTGTTCTACATGGGTGTGGAGTGGGACTTGCAGCTCTATAAGAGATCAAAGGGACCCTTCTATTTTTTTAAATGGGCTCATGATTATCCATCTAACCAAGCAACAAATAAGTTTTATATGTATTCTTCCGTTTCTTTTGTCCTTATTTGCTTTTAAGACGTGCATTTTGCCAGTCATCGTTGCGCTTCCTAGAGTCTGCATTTTTTGAAATGTGTGTTTTGGAAAGTCGCAGAATCCATAGCTCATTTTCTCCCGAAAAGTTGATTTTTGATTCTGTATGTGTATCTGTAAGCAAGTTTTTAAGAATTCATGGCCAAAATTGTGGGGATATATGCATGCTCACATTTGACACTCCTATTTTTTTTTTTTTTTTT
>ASZH01045337.1:0-28081 GCA_000411075.1 Sisymbrium irio | reverse complement strand
AAAAAATTAATCTAATTAGCAAGGTTAAAATCGGATTAACATTAAATTTAGTACTAATAGGACAAAAGTGAATTACCATAGTACTATAGAGACAAACCTCACTTTAATCCAACCAATTTAGCCATTTTTTTCGATTTATTCTTGTGGAAGGCTGGGATTAATTAAGTACAATAACAAATCATTTTCTTACAACCACATGATTTTAAAATCTTTGACGGTTGAGATTTGAGATCGAGTAACTTGTCCAACCAATAATTCAAGGTCATTTTTGTCTCAGATTTGTTGACAACAAGATCAAAGTACACTTAAATCAAAAAGTGCTTCAAGATGATATTAGTTTGCCAAAAAGTACCCTGGAGAGTAAGTAACTCTAACCATTATATAGTGTGTTCAAGTCTAGAGCCGTTCTTTTACTTTTGTTTTAATAAATGGTATAACTAAGATTTGTTCTTAGTCCTCTTCAAATGTATTCTAGGGTAATCGACTTCTGCAACTTTTTTTCACAGTTGTCATCTACACTTCTATCATAATTCATTAAAAAATTATCTTTTATGTTGTTTATACATCAAATTATAGATTATATTATGTAAACTTCAACTTCAAACATTCAAAATCCATAAAAAAATAAATTTTCTTGATGAAACCGATGTGGTAGTCATCGGATGTAGCGAAGTCACCACGGTTAGCCACCGTTGAGCGCGTCGATGCCATTAATCGGCCACCACAACAGTGCCTTTGAACATGGATCAAAACATAGTATTACAAATGCTTAAAATTTATCTTTCTAAATATTTTGAACGATAAATTAAATGATGAGATATTGCATACGGTTATTTTCTGATTTTGAATGATTAACAATAAATTCTCTATCATTTGCTTTATAATTTTTGTGCTAGATTTTAACATCTTGTATAAATTAGTTAAACAACATTTGTAAAGAAGTAACATTATTGATAATAAAATATCATTATTCATTTGAAATAAATTCTACAACTTCATAAGAAATATCAATAAAATAGTTAGAGAAAAAAGAAAAAATGGAACCCAAACTTAAGTTCTAATTTAATTCTTACATTCTCTATAATGTAGAGTCACAATTTTTTTTATTATAAAAAATCCAATCTGTCGACAAAAAAAATGAAAAGAAAAAAAAATGAAAACCCAATCTTTCCAATGTATATTTCTTAAAATGTAAAATTTTATAATCATTAGATCTTTTAACTCTCACAGTTTCTTGCATACAAAGTTGCAAAGTTAAGAAATTATGGTTTTTGATTCTCGTCAGATATTCTTACAAGATTTAGACTGTAGTAATATACTCTTCAAATTTTTTGGAACATACATTGTGTTACAAGACTTAAATAATACTAAATATTCTAAAGTAATAAAATAAATTCAAATTTGGAGAACTCAACAGTAGACATATTAATCGTGTATCCAACACCTCTTTTGAATCAGTCTTTTGAAAATGTCTATCAATTAATTTGGGGAACTCGAGGTACAGCCCCCTCGATAGTTTACTTCAAGTGTCTCACCAAACAGATGTTTGACCACTTACTCTAGCTACAAATTGTTTTTGTTTTTTGGTCAAAAATTTTCATTAAGCAGAACAAAAGTCACTCTCCATCAAAGGAGTACACAAGAACAAGCAAAGCATTAATCAACATTTTGGTTAAGCACAAATAATTACTACAGACAACAATACTGAAAATAATAGATATAGGTGAAAGAGGAAACATGACCAATAACTTAGGAAGATAACCTTCAAAAAGGGCAGTTTCCTTTGTACTTTGACAGCTCCAATTAATAACACCATGAGACAAACATGCCTCTGACACCATCATGGCCAGAAAAAACAGCAACACAAATAGCTGTAAGGTAGATAGGTTGGAGAATGATTACTTCAGTGAGCAGAAACATCAATACCAACTCACTCCCAATTTCAAACCCGACCAAACTAGGTGGGTGATTAAGGAGGAGAACAATCTCTAAGGCGACTAAGATAAAGACGAGGTTAAAGATCAATGGTGCACGAGTCCCTTCATGGGGATGAGCAGGGCAGAAGAAGAGAAGAACTGGGTTAAATGAGCGGGAGGAGCCAAGGATAGGCTGAGTGATGGGAAGGATGAATACTATGTTGTTCCAAGTATTTGAGAGGTGAATATCTTTGATGCAGTCCCGAACAAGAAGAAAACACCACCATTCTCAAATGACAGACAACAACAGGAGGCATTATCGGAATCAGGGGTAGGAGAGGAGCAACTAGCTCTTTGGAGTCCAGAACATTTCTTGGAAAAACAGTGTCAGTAAGCAAATCATCTGCATCAAAAATCGCAAGCAGCATATAAAGATTCTTATCTATAGAGGTGTCAGAGCACCAAACGGCATGAAGTACTTACACCCCAACTACAATAAGCAACAGCGCAAAGGATATCTTACAGCATGGTAATACATGCCAAGAAACAGCCTCATTCAGAGGTAAAGAAAGATTATGGTGAGACATATCATCCTCATAAAGAGGTAAATGGAAGGAGCAAAGCCTTTGGTTCAGATCTGTGCCATATAACCTACTTCCAGCCTGATTCCAAACAAACCAATGGAGTAAACAGACCATACCTGTAACCAAGGTCAAAGAAAGGATCTGAATGGGGATGAGCCTCATTACAGAGGTAATAGATGAGAAGTCGTCAAAAGAAGGAGGAGTAAAGCCCTTGACAGATGAGATTGAAGAAAGGGATTGGTTGGAGTAGTTTAATGGAGTGAAACCTCAGTAGAATTTATTCAACTGTTCCGTTCTGGTGTGTCCTCGTCGCCAGATAGAAGTATTCAAAAACTCAAGCAAAGATGTTGACTCCGCCGTAAAGGAGTAGCACAAAGAGAGAGAGAGCGGTGGAGAAAAAGCAAACTGAATCGAAGTTTGATCTCGACGCTGGCGACCGAGAGCTTTACCAGCATCGAGAGGAGGCGGAAACTATAAAACCTCGATAATTGGGCCTAGGAGAGAAACTTTAGGAGCTACAAAAAAAATTAAACGGAGTTTTAACTACACAAATCGTTCGATTTAGGTATAAACTCTATAGCCACTTAATCTTCGTGATTTCTGTCTAATCCTTCCATAAACCAAATCCTAATTAATTTGCGGTTTAGTAAGTATTAGGTTTAATATTAAACCAACATTAAAAACATAATTAAGTCCCTTTATATTTTTTTCTTTTCATCTGCTCTTCTGTCTACAAAGAACAAAGAGAACCCTAAATATCCAAATACCCATAATCACAATTAACCAAGATTGGAGCAAAATTGAAGGCTATTGACAGGTAATCCTTATGGAAACCAAAATCCTTTCTTGATTGAATATGATTTATAGTATTCTCACAATTTTCACTTATGTAGATGGATCTTGATGATGATGTGAATGACAATGAGTTCGAAACTCTTCCGGTGAGTCCTGAAAATAATGAATCAGAGCATGTTGAATAAGAGCAAGAAGTAGACAATGTTGAGGAAGAGCAAGAAGCACAGAATGTTGAGAAAGATAAAGAAGCAGAGAATGTTGAGGAAGAAGTCACTAACAAACCTTTGGAATCCCCTGTCCTCGCCATCTTCTACTTGATGATCAGAAGACACAAACGAAAAATTGCTCATAGTGATTCTGGGTTTTTGGGAAGTTAGGTTTTGAGATCTGTGTTTATTGTTTTCTGCCAACAGATGAAAGGGAAGATGAAATTAGAAATAAATTAAGTATTTGGGATATTTATCAGTCTGGTTTAATTGTAATAAAACCATTTACTAAACGGAAAATTAATTAGGATTTTTTTCAATCTATTTTAATCTGGTTTGTGGAAGGATTAGACGGAAACCGTGAAGATTAAACGGATACGGATATGGAGTTTCAAAATCGAACGATTTGTGTAGTTGAAACTCCGTTTTAAAGTTTTGTGTAGTTAAAGAAAGTGGTCAAACATCAGTGTGGTAAGACACTTAAATAAAACTATCGAGGGGACTGTATTTCAAGCTCCCATTAATTTGATATGTGCATGTTGGGAATGTATTTCAAGACACTAATATCATATACTTTTCCATAAATCTTCATTTGGTCATTTTTTGAGAAAGTTGGGAATGAATAACTCCTTTGATTAAACATCCATTTATATGTTCTCTTTTTACGGAAAAGTACTATAATCTTTTTCGAAAATAATTTGTTACCCGCAATATCGAATCTTGGATGATTCATGGTAACTAAAAGCATAATGTTTCATATGCAGTTCTTACTTTAACATGTCTACAATGGTTTGTCTATCACCATAAGTAGATTATCATTTTGTAATTTGTTTTGTCATACAGAACCACTTTCATCAATATCTTATATAATAAAATAATTTTTCTCCCAAAAGAAACTCTGAGAGGTTGTCATGTGCCCTCCAAAATTTTAAATTCAATACACTAGTAAAAAAATAGTCTATAGCCACAATATATTTTGTGTCTAAGGCTTAAATTTCGTGACTATAGAGTGGAACAGTCACGAAAAGTCACGATAATAAATCGTGTCTATACGATTGTGACCAAAAGAAAATCGTGACCTTTTGTGACTATACAGTCATGATTTTGCCACGTATATTTCGTGGTTAATTTAGTCACCAAATAAGACACTAAAAAATATGTGACTATATGATTACTTAGCTACGTTTATGTTTATGTTTATGACTATTTCGTGGCTAACTTGAATAAAAAAAATTATTATATGTTTATAATTTCGTATTATCTAATTACAAAATTAAATACAAATATGAAATGTATAATATATTTAGAGAAAATACACTAAAACACTTTTTTGACTTTATAATAGCAAGAAAACACACTTTGGATTTTTTATCGAGAAAATTACACTAAAAGACACTTTTGACTTTGTATATATCATGTTAAGGTACTTATAAAAATAGAGGCACTTTGAGCTTACTTTTAAGAAATTTGTCCCGTTTATACCCTCATTTGGTTGAGATCCAATTTGATTTTCTTCATTCTATTATGTTACTAACGTAACTAAGGCTCCGAATGGTAACCACATTTTTATAGTTTGAAATAAGTGAATTTAAAATGCAGTACGGTTCAACTGTGGTTCTTGCATTATGCGGAACAAAAAGGTTTTTGTAAAATAGCGGTACGAAATAATGTTTGATTGGTAAATTAAAAAGCGGTACATAATATATATTATAATAAAATAATTAAAATAAACATATTAATAATAAAAGTAAGATTATAATAATTTTATGTGATTAACAATTTTTAGTAAATTTAAAACAATAAAAATTTAAAAAATTCAATTAATTTTTTAAAAGTTTAAATTTTATCACTAATAATTAATAAAAATGCATATAAATTTAAAAATTTTATCTTTTTGAAACAAATGTTTTTCTTAAAAAATCTAATAATATGAAATAGAAAGAGTATGTTATATGCATATTCGATTTTTATGAAATTATATAATCATATTTTTAATAAAATGATGTAATTTCATTTTAACCATTAATATTATTATTTTTAGTATTATATCCTATGTCAGAAACTTAAAACTCTTGACATTGCAAAACGTATAAACACATATATTGATTGCATATATATATTTTTAAAGATGTTATAATATTTTAGTTTATATTAAATAGCAATAAAATAATGTTAAGTTGAAAAACGTTCTTGAACCACATGATAATTGGCACGGGATGCAAAGATGTGTGGTTTTCCTGAAAAGCAATGAAAACAAAAAAGTAAAAAAAAATTTTTGACAACTGCGATATTTGACTAAATACTGCACCGCTTATGATATTTTGTGTAAATGGTAACATGTTAAAATTTGTTGTTGGACTGTAGCAAAACTGTCCCATACCCCCAACACCATTCACTGCCTAAATAACACAATTTTCCACAGTTTTAGTTCTCTTTTAGATAAAATAGTATTGATATCCATAAAAGTTTATTTATACTGCTCGATTAAGTGTATTGGAACAAACACAAACATCTGACGGTCAAATTTAAATCTACTGATTTTATTGAAATCTAAAACCATAAACATGCCAAATATAAGATATTGGCCGCCAAATTCACAACAAAAGTGTTGTTGATGAGAGCAGAGGTGATTACACTACCCTCCTCAATACAATGAGATCTCACCCACCAACTCGCGGAACGCCTCCACCATAGTGGACAGGAGATGCAAACCGAAACTCCTCCACCGCAGAATCGAAGATAAGGCTGCTCATATTGGATAAAAAATTACTCGCTGACGATGTTGACTTTGAAGAAAAAAATTATTAGAAGCTTAAACAACCATGTAAATGTTTCTTGGTTGTCGACAGATGACATATTTTCTGAAAATGAAGAACTAGGAAGATGAAGATGATTTTATGGATATATTTTACATGGACACACCAATTACAAACACTGGACGTCATCCACATATACTATTGATACATCTTTTCCACCGGATCTTAGAGCACACTTATCCACGTGGATAGGTATATGTATCCATCTGCCACGGTACAAATACACCTATTTTATCTAAATATTATACTTGTATGTATACCAATTTACAAATATTTTATCTAATTTAAAAATAATCCACAAGAACGCCGTTCATAAGAATTCGACATGTTCATCTAACTGGACGCCTACTAGGATCATGTACGTACATCATCTAAGATCATCTACTAGGGCCACATATGTACATCCGCTCTTCTGGACGTCCACATGAAACACTTCTCCCATCATATCCGTCTCCTTTTATTCAACCTTTATATGTTCGTCCAAACCCTGCAAAGTCCCATGTACGTACATCGATACACTTCTTATTTACTGTCCAAATGTTCTTTCATTAAACTTCTACACTTCACACTATGGATATTTTATAATGTTGCAATCTTTTCCATCCATTCACGGGTATTTGTTGGTTGGCATGTAATAATATACCACAAACAAAATATGCTAAATTTTTTTTTTTTGGTTCACCTACAAATACCATGCTACTCATATTTTATTTATATCTAAAACGTATATGTATATAAAAATTTATCAGCCTTAATTAAACAATTCTGCACACAAACAGAGTTAGTCTAACGTCTACATCCATCATATACATTGCAGTAGACATGTGAATATAAAAACCTACCCTCAGGCTCCACATGACCTTTGTTATTCCTCGGCATCCACAAGAGTCAATCGTACCATCCACAAGATCCTTACCTGCTGTATTTTTGCCATCCATTTTCACACCCAATGTGTACATCCACAAAGAGACTCAATTGTTTAATAGCACCATCCACTTCACACCCAACCTGTACATCCACATTCATATCCCTATCTTTCTCCCGCCATCTACATGGTCTATTGAAATCCATCTCATCCATGCTTTGATTGTCTATAAGATTTGGAGCCCACGTTAAAGAAAGTTTTCCATATGGTAATATATCGATGGTTCTCCACAAACTAAATGGATGACCACCAAAAACTGGCCACACAGCATATTTCTTCTTCGTCACCAGTTGCCGCGACAACAGAGCATGAAGTAGCTTGTATAATACGGGTAACTTCACCGAAGGAAACTTAAAAAGCTTGCCAAAACAAGAACCCCTCACACGTTTCAGTTCCGGTTTCCGGCGAGCAAATCGCAGACCACTAAAATGGTTCGATTTTAGAGTAGACGTTTAGCCGCTTACTCGGGAATCGGTCGGTCGCAAAAAGTCGTTCCAGTAGACCACAGTCGGGGCCGCCATTACCGGACGAACTATCATCTGCGCACAAACATACAAAGAGTAAACCTCTTAACTAGGAAAAAAAATCTAAACAAAAAAAAAGTGAGCAAAATAAATACCTTCCATTACAACGGTTCGGGAGGATGACGAAGACGCAAAATCACCGTGCAGATCGATAAATCGCTTTCCAAGTCGCAAAAAGCCTTTTCGAATACAAAAGGGCGGCTAAAATAATTTTTTTTCCACCGGTTGCTTTTTATCTTTTCAGTCGAAAGGACGTTTTCTTTTACAGCCGAAAGTAAGAAAAGATAATTACCATAATATTCGAATTTTAAATAAATAAACGAAACTAAACCTAAACGGACACAAAATAGTCCAGTTACCGAAACCCAATTAAGAGGGCTTCAATCGACTTTTCGCAAACCAAAAGTGCCTCTCCATCAGAAAGTATCTTAAACTGAAAGAAATAAGACAAAAGTGCCTTATATAGTAAACGTCTCTTTCTTATCAGCAATATTATACCATTTCTACCCTTATGAGTTGAGAACTTTAGATACAATTTCATCGTCTAAACTGAACCAAATTCATCTAACCAAACATTTTTGAAAGCTCAGAATTAAACATGATGGAATTGATATTTACCAAATACTCAGACCGTTCGGTTATGTCCACACAAACAAACCCAAGTATCCTACGGCTTTGTTTTCTCATGTTTCTCTCTCCTTCTGCCTCGCCGACTCCGGCCGATTCTCCACCTACCACGTTTCCTCCAGCTCCTCCTTTGTCTCCTCTTCCTCCGCCATCGAGATCTCCTCCTCCGTTGATTTCACAACTGCCTCTCCTCGCTTCCCTGCTTCCCCACCTGTCTCCTCCGTTAGACGCTCCACCTTCTCCTCCGTTGAACAAACCAAACATAGTTTTTTTTTTCTGGCACATGACTGTAACGAAAGGCTGTAATTTGGCTATTCGATGAACATTCCTCTCTTTCTCAGCCCCTCTGAAATTCTTTTGATTCATTGTCATTTTCCAATTACTAACGACCACATATTGCATAGACACCATCCACATGAACACACACTAACCCCCTGTCCATGACCACACTAATTGCAGAATGGATGTCCACGAGTTATGTACATGAAAACTCATCCACGAGATTCCATCCCTCGTCCACGATAATCTACGATTGACTCATCGTCCATCCATACTACGATGTTCGTCCATCACCACCTACGATTGACTCATCGTCATTTCCCCATTATAATCTCTCTGTTACTTAATTTCTGGGTTTATGATCTTCGAAGATAATCATTCCCTCATGTTTATCTTTTGTTAGGTAATTAGTCAGCTCCTCCTTTGTTCTCTCTTTTAAAAATGTTAAGAAAAGCCAAAAAATTATTTTGCACCAAAATAAATACACCAACCATGAATGAAACATCAAACAATAAACACATGTATACGGACGTCCATAACCATACAAAAGACCATAAGCATGGTTGTATACTCCTTAGCGTACAACTACACATAACCATGTGCATGTACATATACTTGTACATTTACGTATATACATGTACAGCATCACACCAACCATGAACAAAACATCAAACAACAAACACATGCATATGGACGTCCAGAACCATACAAAAGACCATAAGCATGATTGTATACTCCTTAGCGTACAACTATACATAAACATGTACGTTCACGCATGTACATATACTTGTATGTTCAAGTATATACATGTACACCATCTGCCGGCTTTGTTTTCTCACGTTTCTCTCTCCTTCTGCCTCGTCGGCTCCGGCAGGTTCTCCACCTACTATTTCATCTCCTTCGTTAACTTCAACACTGCCTCTCCAAACTAGCACTGCTTCCTCACCTCCCCTCCGGTGGGGGCTCCACCCTATCCTCCATAAGATGCTCCACCTTTTCTTTGTTAGTTGTTTTCGTCTGCAAAAATACACATACAAAAATTGGAAAAATCTTACCTTTCATATCAATGATTTATCCAATTAAAGTAGGAATGGACATAAACTCGTCGCCCTTTACAAATGTTTCACCTACGGCGGCACAGGGTTGTGAGAGGGTAATTTTAGGGTTTTTGCTTTACTTTCTCTACTCCCAAAAAAGTAACTGAATAATGTAAAGACTAAAATGAATAAATTTAGAGCTGAATAATGAACTAAATGAAGTGACCAGAACCAAACAATGAAAGGGTATCATTGACTTTCTTAAAGTGTCTTAAAATGATAACGTCTCATATATGTATACCAAATATAGACGTTTACTATAAAAGGCATTTATGTAAAATTCTTGACAACATAATGCACTTTTATTTAGAAGGGCACTTTGTGGTAGAGAAATGTCTATGTTGCCCCTGAACTAATCTTGCTTCCCTTTACTCTTTACGAGATGTAGTCTGGTTTGGTTTTGGAACTCTTTCGTGTATAGTAAAGAGAGAAGACAGAGTCCTCTTTTATTTTCGATAACCAACGAATATTTGGTACGGAACCCGAAGGAAAATAAAAACCTAGAGAGAAAAGTTGCCGCCTCTGTAGCTGTTCAACCTCACCGGGACCTTTGCCAATTTTGCATCGTGATTCACCGTCCTTGAAAAATGGAAGGTTTGTAACTCGTATTCGATGTTTGTGAGTAAATTTCCTTCACTAATTATCTGGAATTGTTGCTCGTCACTCACTTTCAACTTTCTTTTCGCAGAGGGTGGTTCGGCTGAAGACGGGAACAAGGAGTGGTTAGGGAATCCTAGTAGCAGAGTTGATCGTGCGTCGCCGGTGGTACTTTTCCGCATAACTTTTTCCTTACGCAATATGAAGATGTGTAGGGATGTGTGTGTGATATTATTGTTTTCTCACCAGGGTTGGAACAGTCCGGTGGAGTAAACAGGTGAGAAGGTTGAAGATGACGTTGTTGAAAACGAGGTGGATGATCATGGAAAAGATGGTGTGGACGTTAATGGCGGGAAGTATGAACTAAAAAGTTTGGTCGTACACGTGAATATACAAAGTAGAATGTACGATAGTGAGTGGACGAATATGAAACATAAGTTTGTATTTTGTAATATATTTATGTGGATGTACATGTTCTATGGTGTT
This sequence comes from Sisymbrium irio, assembly GCA_000411075.1. NCBI lineage: Eukaryota > Viridiplantae > Streptophyta > Magnoliopsida > Brassicales > Brassicaceae > Sisymbrium > Sisymbrium irio. The sequence continues at coordinate 17,229 of ASZH01045337.1, read as the reverse complement.
TGGACGAGCAAACAATTCTATTTCTCATAAATCTATGTCTATGGACATCCACTCACATTTCTCGTACCATTATCATTCATATGTTGTTGTACGTACATAGCATCGCTCTTATGTATATCCTCATTGTACAACATTACACATGTCTGTTCACCAGCTTGTCATGTATGTGGATATCCACACTACCTTCATGTCGATGTACGTGCACACCTATAACATCTTCTTCTATGTTAGTGTACGTACACATATTTACTTTCATGTCTCTGTGCGTCCACACTTGCAAAAAAATAAATCTGCAACACAGATCTGCATCTTCTTCATATCATCTTTTTCTTGTTATCTTGGACGTACATCTGTTGCTCACATGAATATGTGGATGAACTCGTTGTCTTCTCCAAATCATTTATCTTCTCCGAAGCATCTCTTGCAATTAAAATCCAAAATTCATAACTCTGAAAATGCACATATCTGCAATTGAAATCGACAAATACCCACAGTCAAAAATATCAATTTCAAATAAAATTTAAAATGTATAAACCCTAAAAAAAAATGAAAACATAATATAACAACAAATGTGTAAAACGAAATTCTATCATTTTGTTTAAAACCCAGAAATTTTGATGATAATTGTTTAAAACTAAATTCGTTTAGGACAATAATCTTTTTAAAAAAGAAAAAGATGTACGTATTTAAAAAGAGAAAGAAAGAGAAATGAACTTAAAAAGAAATTGTGTTACCTTGAATTGAAGAAGGATGAAGAAATGGACCTGCAACTCTAAGTTTTTTTTTGAACTGGATTTGGTTGAGGTATCAAGAGTATCAAGATATGTACCACAATTGATATGAACCGTTTAAAATGAGAGCATTAATTGAAATGGATGGATGAGATTCAAAAAAGTAATGAAAAATGGGGTGGGTTCCCAAATACAAAAAAAAAAAAAACAGAAACATGGGATTTCTCATATGGAAATGATTGTTTCAACTAAATTGTCAAAAATGTTTAGTTACTATAAAACTAAATGGGTGCTGGCATAAGGGTATATACGATATTTCCTTTCAACATCATAGAAGGAAAAGAGGAGAAATTCACATATCATTTGAAAGTGCCTTACATTGATATATCAAAGTGTGAAAGTGCCTTATAGTGTAATTATCTCTACCAAATACCTTCTTCGAGTAATATGTATAACCGGTTTTTAATCCGGTTAACTCGGTTCCCTCCCCGGTAACCTGAGTTCCTCTCTCCGAAGCATCGTCGACTTTCCGTCGCTCGTGATCAGCCCTGTCATCTTGTTTGATCGATCCTCATCTTCTTCCTCTTTTGACTTCTCCTCTAGTCTCAGGTTCTCGGCCGAGAGATCCAGCGGCGGAGGGTCAGAGATGCGTGAAATGCTCACCTTAAACTCTTACCTGAACCGTTCTTCCCGTCACTGCTTTGTGTGACTAATCATATTAGAGCATTATTATCCCAATTGCTTATAAGGGTTGGTTATATTAATTCTGATTAAAAATAATAGAAAACTATATTTTAATAGAAGCAACCACCTAAGAAAATACAAACAAGATTACTTATTTAAGCAAACAAGAGATCATTGCTTATTTACTTTTACCATTTTAAATATTAATTTTTTTTAACAGATCCGTTTTGGGTCTTTGTGATAATCATGCTCTTAGACTCTTGTTGACTAATCAGATTTCAAACTCAAAACTTTTTCAGATGATGAGACAATATTTTGAAACTCTTTTTGTGTGAATCAGTTTTGAATCCTCGTATTCTTCTCCTCAGAGCCTTCTCGAACCACATATCTCCATTTCAAAGATCTGGAATAAGAAAAAAAAGATTAATCATAGATAAAAAAAAAGACAGAAGAAGAATAAGCAAATTGTCTCGCCTGAAACTGATGGTGAAGGCGAAGCCGATGGTGATAATGAAGACGAAGGTTGTTGGAAAGAAACTTCTTATTTGCAAAATCAGAGAGAATAAGGGTTAATCGTCCAAACCAAAAAAAAATAAACCGAAAATAAAAAGAAGAAGAGGAGATAAAAAAAAAAAATAGATTTGGTCTGTTGGATTAAATGGATCAACGGTAGAGATGGCAATCCGAGTCTCTAAACCTTAGCCAATGAAAATTTGGTGTCAAAGCTAAAAATTTTGGAGCCAAAACCTAAAATGTGGGAGGCAAAATGGGCTGGAGGGAATCCAATTATTGTTTTGCAGCGCAAATTTTTATTATAATTTGAAACTAGTTATAGTGAAATTGTGTTTTTCTTACAATTGATTTAATTAAATAAGATATATATTAAATGTTTGACAAAAAAAATATATATATATAAATTAACTAAAAAAACCTAAATTATATATATATATATATATATATATTTCGCAATTTAAAAGTATATATTATAACAACTTAATTTTTTTTTTAAATTACATTTAAAATTTTGGTTTCTTATAAGTATTGGATCTTGTCGACATATTATATTAGTTATAAAATTTGTTAAGAGTTTAGTGTGTTAAGGTTTGTGTTTTAGAGTATAAGGTTTGAGTTTAGGTTAGGGGTTTAGAGTTAAGGTTTGAAAAATATTATAAATGGAAAATATAATTTTTATTATAAATGAATCACTTTTTAGAATTTTTGTTTTAGGATTAGGATTTTTGAGTATTGAATTTGGATTTTGAAATTTTAAATTTTAAGATTTGGGGTAAAGATTTGAGAAAAAATATTGGCTAAGAGTTTAGTGTGTTAGGGTTTATGTTTTATGGTATAGAGTTTGGGGGTATAAGGTTTGGGTTTAGGTTAAGTTTGAAGTTTAGGGTTGAGGTTTGAAAAAGAGTAGATGTGGAAAATATAATCTTTGTTATAAGTGTTGAATCGTTTTTTAGAGTTTATGTTTTAGGGTTAGAAGTTTTGACTTTTGAGTTTAAATTTAAGATTTATGATTAAGATTTGAGAAAATTATATTATTTTGTATAAAGTATTGAATCTTAGTTTTTCACCTTTTTGGTATATTATTGTACTGATTATGATTTTTGATAAAAAAAATAAATGTTTTGAAGTTTACGGGTTTGAGTAGATAATAAAAGGGTATAATTTACCTTTCACGGATAATTGGTGTCAAAATCGTGATTCGCTAATTAGTCACGAGTTTTTTGTGGCAAGACGTGACTATTTTATTCACGTTTTATATTGTGACTAAATAGTGACTACTTTAGTCACGAAATGTCACAAATTAGTCATGTTTTCTCTATTTTATTCACGATTTAATTTTCGTGACTATATCATGACTATACTAATAATACTCACGAACTGACCATGACTTTTTCGTTGCTATGGCAGATATTTCTAGTAGTGATATTTTATTATTTGTCTATATTTATTATCTCTAACTAAATTACTTTTAATTTAGATTAATTTATTCATATTATATTTAATTTATTTACATGAAACCTATATATATTATATTTTCGTTATAATTTTAAATTCTAAGGTTGTGATGTAAAGGAACACTTGTCATTCAAAAAAATTCATCAGTACTGTTTGATTGTTTTTAAAAATATTCATTTGAAAATGGAATTGAGAAATATTGCGGAGGTTGATTTCAAGTAATGAATAAAGAGAAAAAGCTTTCATATTTGACTGTTTTCCAAAAAACATTTGCATATATTTTACTTATATTTTACTTATATTTTACTTATTTTTTGCTTATTTTTCTTATATTATTATCTTTTAAAAAAAATTATGTTCATATGGTAATTTATTAATACTATAAGTTGTCTGTGCATTACAAATAAATTATGTTTTTAGAAAAATATAATATAAGTACAGATTTTGTTTATATATTTATTATCTAACTACTTAATAACGAAAACTTATTCCATTTAAATTTGAATTATTAGCAAGTAGGTTAACAGAAATTTCCACACAAAAATAAAAAAAGATCTAAAAATTCGACAAAATGATAAATTTTATTCCTTCTCTTCAATTAGTTTGGCCACATCATATATATATATATATATATATTATTTTTCATGTGTATTTTTAAAGCTGTGTATCACATATACTATCTTTTTTTCTCTATTTTCTAACTTCTCCTTTCAAACAAAATTTCTTCTTTGTACCTCTCTGTTTTTCATGACATTTTTGTTGCATTTGGTTTCCGCTCGATCATCACCACCGTTGACTACATGTATGTTGCAGTAAACCTGAACCTAAGTTGGGGTCTAAAATCATTGCCAAACCCCTGGAAAGATAAGGTGTGCAAACCATATTATATACCCTGGCGGAGTCGACATGTCGATCCACCAAGCCCTCAACGCCTCCTCGAAAATCCGGACTGTTCTCCTGACTCACGAACAAGGAGGAATTTTTTCTGCAGAGAGTTTTGCCCATTTATAGCCCTCAACGGTGATAGTAAAGACTGGTTATCATGACATTCTGTTCTTGTGTCATAGGGACTCATCTTTGTCACCTGTTAAATTTGGGTTAATCATGTGCTTCCAACTAAAAACCAATTGACAATTAATGGATTGACCCTAACTTTTTATATATTAATGTTGATTTTTTCAAACTTCCCATGTGAGATTAGATTGTATCTCAACAATCTCCTCTTAAAACTAAGGACCACATAATCCGTTTTGGGCCTCCATGTTTGATGTGGCATCTTAACACGCTTCCACGAGATGATCACTCCATCTCGAACCGATCTCTACTTAGATCGATAATAAATCCTTGTTAGGCCCCCATTACTCAGGTTACCAAGAGGCATGTCCGTATCCACTTTTCTATATTCACCAGACTCTGAACCTTAAGCTCTGATACCATATAAAATGTGGGTTAATTATGGGCTTCCAAATGGAAGTCAATTGACAATTAGTATATTGACCATAACTTTTTATATATTAATGTTTATTGATTTAAACTTTCCATATGAGAGTTATATTGTATCCCAAAAATTAATGTGAGATATCAAATAAAGTCCCATATTGGAAGTTTACACTATTAGTGTTTAATATATAAAAAGATGTCCAACTCTAATTAGTACGAGGTCTTTTGGGACATAATCTAAAACATAAATTCATGCAGCCTTATCTCTAAAAACCCAAAATGGACAATATCATACTAATTGGAAAATAAATAGTTAGACATGAGTATCAGAGCGGTGTGACAAGTATCTGCAATAAGACCAAAATACCCTACAATTAGGAATGAGACCCTTCAAATAGAAATGGGAATTCAAGTCAGAAGAGGAGATCGTGGTAGAAACTAGTCAGAAGATCATGGAACCTACGATGTTGTGGAAAAGACATTTTCAAAGTAACTTTGCAATTAATGGTACAAGGTGGTGTCGAGATGATTCGGTGAAGAAAAATACACGAGATGAGTGTGGTCTTTAGTTTGAGGGGGAGAATGTGAGATACTGAACAAATTCTCACATTGGAAGTTTAGATAATGAGTGTCTAATATATAAAGAGATGTTCAACTGTAATTAATATGATGCCTTTTGGGAAGGAATCCTAAAAATAAATTCATGCGGGCTTGTCTCTAAAACCTCAAAGTGAATAATATCGTACTAATCAAAATATAGAGAATTGGACATGAGCTTACACAACCCCAACACGGTGTTGGTGGACCTAGGTGGGTGAGAAGGTGGTCAGCTGACATCCCTTCAAAATATATAATATATAAGTTTAAGCTATATTTCAGTGTAGGCAAAAACACAATTGGTTAAAAACATGTCTTTTGACCCTCCCAACATGAGTTCAAATCTTTCTCTTGCACTTTATTTTATAATTTTGTTCTGTTTTACTTGAGTTATTTTCATTTTCATATGGGTCTATAGCCCAGTTTTCTTTTTTATCTTTTTCTAATTTGACTAATAATCTATATAATAATATTAAATATGTTTAAAAGTTTAATTAATTAATTAATTATTTATTTATTTTTTGATCCAGATAAAAAAAAATTCTGGGTCCGTCACTGCCTACACCACCATCTTCATGTTCCCCCTTACCTTTATTTTAAGGGTTTTATTTCCTTTAAGCATGATTGAGTTATGTTGATTTCAATTTTGATGTTATTGTTCCATGTCATCAATTAGGAACAAGAGGCCATAGTTAACATGGAGGCTGCTCGTATTAGCATTTCTCTCGTGGTTACTCGGGTACCATAAATTAACTTTATATATATACACACACACAAATATATATATATATATATATATATTCTAAATATATATTAAATCTTTTATATGAATGTATATAAATTCTATCAATTTGGATCATTAGAGCAGCGGGACCAAATATCCTTTTGGCAGAGGGCTTAGCTTGGACAACAGCTACATTTATATCAGATAATACACTCTATTGTCTACTATTATACATGCTAAAAAAATTTGGCTTGAAAGAAATTATATGGATCCAACATAAATAGGCAGAATCATAAATGTGCTATCTATCTTAATATTTTTTTCAAATGTGGTTTGAACGCATTAGTGTGACGCTGTAAAAAATCTTATCTCATATGTTTATGCAGAGATGCACAACTAACCTTAAGTGCTAATTTTCTTCCCATGTTCTCAAAGTTAATCACTCGTGAAAAAGAACATTAACAATCCGTTGGTGGTCAATTGAAACTATCTTTTAACTAAATTTTGTTTTGTCTTTCTTTCAGATATAGATGAATTAATGTCCCAATGATAATATTTTTAGCTCGGGCATATATTCATTGCACCATCCAAAGATGAATCGAGAATAACTCTAATACTTCCCTAGTTTTATTTTTGTGTGTGTGCAACTTTCCTAATAATTCTTTTTTTTAACAGAGAATTATAAATTATCCACTTTTGGCCATTATTAAATTTTTAAGTTTCAGTCATAAATTTTTTGCAATGTAGTCGTAATATAGTCGCAATATACCTATTCATATCTCTAAACTCCAAACTCAAAATCTAAAGTCTTAAACTATATAAAAAGAATAATTACTGTAATATACCAAAAATTAAGACCACATACTTATAAAAAGAAATCTAAATATCAAAATATAATTTTCAGACCATAAACTTAAACTCATGTTTAAGGAAAAATAAATTGGATTGTTGTAGAACTATGGTAAACACGAAAACAAGAATGAAATTGTCTTTTTATTGACTTGTGTATCGAGTGCAAGAACAAGAATCAAGATATGAACTATCAATCCATGAACTCTACTCAAATTCTATAATTAATAGCAATTGTCTCAATGTTTACTATGAGTCTCTTGTATGTGCTCCGTTTTTGTGTCCTCTGCTGACGTTATTATATTTTCTTTTTTAAGGTCGATGCCTTGTTCCCTAATCCTCATGAGATAAGAACTCGAATAACCGACTCCAGATCTTGGTTAATTCGTTACAGACAGTTTGTGATAATGCACAGTGAATATCTCGCGATAAAGCTATCGTGAATATACCTCGGTTGAGCCATTGTGGATATCTCGTAATGAGGTCATTGTCAAATATTCCACTATAACCGAGATTTGGCCATTTGTAGGATTTAGATATTGTTATTGTTATGAATTTTCTTCTTTAGAACATTCTTAACCGGGATTTGATCGTTTATAGGATTTGGAGATTTTAGATGCGATTTTTTAGAATGTCGTTATCTTCATTAATCAATTAGTTTAGGTTGTGGTTAAATTTATTAATTTCTTGAATTATTTACAACATGATTGTTGGAATGAAATGAGAAATCCATTTATGTCTTTTATAAAGCGTACATTTTTGTATAAATAAAACTTAATCAAGTACTTATTTGTTATATATTTTGCAGGACATCTTGCTTATGAAAATTTTCTAAACCAATTAGCTCCGCAAAGATTTCTTAAACCAATCAGCTCCGCGAAGATTTTCTAAACCAATCATGTACATCCTCATCTACTTCCATGTTGAACTCCACCACAACACCAACTGCAAGAGATATTTTGACTGCACCTAAGTTACTAATGGTGTTGTAACACCTATCTCATCCTCGTGCTACGAACCATAACTTCTATCTCAACCAACTCTAAATAATAATTTTATTAATTAATAACCAATAATTTCAACAAAATACAGTAACTTGATAAAATACTAAACAAATGTTTAAAATAAAATATGAAAAATGTTGTAAAAATCCCAAATGATTCGATCTAGGGAACATCCTTCAACTCGTCAATCTCACCTGAAATTTGAAAAGGAGGGGTGAGTAACGAAGAGTCATTCAGTGAGGTATAAGATGTTATAACACAAAGAAACCGTATCATAGCACTCCAAACACATAACAAAGACAAACATGAACAACCACGACACCTAAAACACCCAAACAACAACAAATGCCGTACTGACGGTTTAAGTCTCCGACGACATCCTCCCCCCCAAATGATAAGCATGGAATAAGCGTCCAATGGCACCAACCCTGGGAAGATATATTAATCTCAAAGATATCAGAAAACAGATCGACTAAGCTGCTGACACCATCTCGCATATAATCATATAGTACAATAGTTCATCTTTGTACCCTCACAATATCGAACGCCTCACATACTCAACTATATATATGTATACATAATAAATAACATACAATTAACAGTTTTAACATGCAAAATCAATTATGCTGAATCATCGATATTCCTAAGTTCAATTTACAAACAAAACTATTCAGACTCGAGCAGAGTAAACAAAGCACATTTAATACCAAATTCCATCTTAAATTTTCTAAACAAAAGTACAGTTTTGTTGCACAACAACCTTCACATTAGCAAATTAGGAAACTACAGCTTTTGAGCTTCAGATGCTAAAAACAAATATTAAATCTATTAAGAAAATAAATGTATAAAAATTATTAAAATTAATTAGCCAAATTTTGAAATATATTAATTAATTAATTTAAAAATAATATGTTTCAGATGTACCTTTTATATTCTAATACTTCTTCTCAGTTCATTAGAATATACTTATGAAAGTGTTTTTTGTTCCTCCTCTTAGTAATCTAATTTCTGCAAATATTTTGGAACAACTACATAATATCTATGCATTTCTCCTTCATCATCATATCGTGAAGGTCGTCTACTTTTCATTTGGACTTGTGATAGAAAGTAATACTCGGCAAAGTTTGACGTTTCTACATTAATGCTTTGCATGATAGTAGAATTCTTAGATGAATTTTTATCTTCTTCTTTAGGTCATACATATACCGCTCAAAATTATATATCCATCGGTATTAAATCGGTCTACCAAGTGTTACTTCTTTAGAGACATGAATAGGAAGATGTTCCATAACATAATAAAAAAGACCAGCAAAAATATATTTTTGAGGTTACAAACAAGAACCAGTATCTTTTCATCCAGATTTCGGATACCATCTGATGTAAGTGGCCTCACGCATATGTCTCGAAAGAAAGCAACAATGTTTACATGATCAATATATATATTTATTTATTTATAATGATACCAAAAATAAGATAATTTATATATATACTGTATAGTAAATATACATGAAATTGATTTATAGATGTTTCTACACAGAAGGCCTTCAAAGGCAAATGGGAGGAGGCACTGCATAAGATGCGGTAATCTTCCTAGTTGGTTTAGCCCAATGTTGTCATTTGACACCAATTTGATAACTTCTTCGGTTTGGTCTTTTGGTTTGAATTAAATTAACTTCTTATTATTTTTTGGTTGATAAAACGTCATGTAATTCTCGTAAAACGGTGAGATCGGTACACAAATAACGATAAGTTCTCAAAGTGATCTCAAAGGTTCGTCTCTGATGCATTTCTTGTCGGGTCGGATATTGAAGTGATCGAGACCTATCTTCACATCATGGACGAAGCACTCACCGACTCAGGACATGTGTTGGCATGGATGGAAGGAGGCGGTGATGTTCATCAGTTTGGATATTTTAATCGGCACATTTGGTTTAACAATACAAAAATTTTGAGGAATAGTGACTTTTATCGGTTTGGACAGATAGGTATACAAAAATATATTTCCAAAAAATTGATTAAACAACTTAAATGTACACTATTTTCTCGAATATCGTTCTTTTATGAAATTATCCAAATATCGACAAAAATTTCCATATTTAAACATTTTAGTCATTAACTCCAGAAGCGTGGGTTTTGACTCCAACACTCATGACAACCTTACACAGAATAATTTCCATGATTACCATCACACTTAACTGTCTTCTAGCACCAAAATCTCTTAACCAATCATTTATATTACTCCCATTTAACACTAAATGTGGACCTTCTAAAACCTTTTTAATTTTTCCTAAACAGTGTCGTACTACGATAGTATGGATGATTAAATAGTAGAAATCACTGATGACAATCAAACCAATAAGTCTTTCTTCTGTGATTTAACTGGAATTTATCATTCATCTTAAAAATATGGGCATGTTAACCTTCCATGTGTTGACCATCCATAAAACATACAACATGCTGAGTAATCACTTATCGTCCACAAAAGTACATCATGTATCCTAAACTTTTGTTGGATGAAAACATCAAACATTTCTAACACCATATATCATCTTCAACTCTTCAATTAATGGCTGCAAGAAAATATGAAGTAATCTCGTAGGATGCTCCAGACTAGGGACAAACACTGAGAGAGAAAAAAAAACTCTCATTTCATACACAAAATTGGCGGTAAAATAAGATGTTACAGATATTGGTCACAATGAATATTTTTCTCCCATGCTTTCCGAAAGGGTTCAATCCATCTGTAGATAAGCTTAAGTACACATTTCTTGCCTCATCCATGAAATATGGATACTTGTTTTGGAAATGTATTCATGCTTCTGCATTTGAGGGATGTGCAATCTCTCTATTTGAGTTATGCTATGTGTGCCATCTCATAGGTCATATCGTGTATCCGTTCAGATTGATATAATCTCTTAAATCCATATGTTATCAGCAGATACCACATTCTTTTATATGGAACATTTACTCTGCTATGTTTTCATGATACCAATATTTGTAACAAAAATGACACTTCAAATGGTTTTCATCATTTTTCTTGTAGACCATGCAACAGATCTATCATCTGATACGGCAAATAACGACGAGCTACAAGTTTATGAATCTCATAGAATAAACCCGGTGATATATTATCTTCAGGTAAAATATCTCTCACAAAATCAGACATCGTATTGACATTGCTGGGGTTAAAACTCACCCCTCGGAGATTGATGGCCCAGAAAAACTAATTATTAGTATAAAATGCCCATACAGGAAAGCTAATCAATGCTGTGATCGTCGTTATTTCCCCGAGAGATAATGGCTAACACCAAACAATGTTGTGATCGCCGTTATCTCCTTAAGAGATAATGGCTAACACCAAATAGTTATGTGGTCGCCATTTTCTCTCCAAGAGATAATGACTACCACTAAAACTCCTTCCGAGGACTGATAGATCTGAAAATCTAGTTTAAGACTCACGAATCTCTTCCAGGAAGGATATTGGAGAGCATGAACCCTTCGAAGATACAAAATCAAGCATGGTCCCGAAGATCCCATCCGAAAGGATACTGAAGAGCACGAAAATCCTCCGAGGATACATGAACCAAGTGTGGTCGCCATTATCTTCATTTGGAGAACATGGTGACCACCCACACTGATGCAGACTCAGAAACTGAGGTCAACTCAGGTGGAGGATGGTCGGGCTGAACTGGCCGTGTGGCTACGGTTTTGACCCGGTAGTGATGAGCGATGGAAAGAAGCGGTCGGATGGAATCAAGTTGCTGGCCAGGCGGCAACTCTCAACTTGATTAGTGGATGGAAATGGAATCTATGGATGGAATGAAGTCACCACAAGTTTCAAGGCCCAAAACTTGATACATACAAGGTTAAGAAATCCCAGATTTCTCGGTTTGCACTAAAGCTTTTTCCTTGAAGAAAGTTCGATATTTTCTTGATAAAGGTGCGTAAAAATACAATGCTGCAGTGGGGCTTTATATAGAGTCCTTCAGCTATGCTCTTCTAAGGGTCTTTGAAGCAGATTACATTAAATGATAATTTCAAAGTCAAAAACGAGAATGGCTAACATTTTGCCTTACTTATTCTAAAATGGAAACAAAAATAAATCAAAGAAACACAAAACAAAACGAAGGGAAAATGTTAGTCAAACCAAATAAATTCAAAGGGAAAATCAGACTGACCAGGACTGATTTTATGGTTTGACATGATGAGAAAATCCGACTTTGAACTTGGCTTGAAAGGTGGCCGGGTACAACTTTAGTTTGATTTGGCCAAGATGACAAATAAGGTAAGTCCGGTTTGTTCGTCTGACTTGGCTTGATTGTGTGCATAAGCTGGTCCAATTTGAGTGCTGAAAATGTCTGGTCCGGTTTGACTCTCTTCATCCAATTGGCCGGTTTTATTTGAATGATCTTGTGGGCCAGATTGTAGCTTGGTCTTTGGCTGGTCTTTGGATAGGCTTAGTTGATGGAGCTGGGTCGCCAAATCTTCTACATCATGCTCATCTAGTAGTCCCTTCACGGCCTTGTTGATGATGTCTCTTAATGTACTAGCTCCCAAACGAGTTAAAGGCCTTGATCTCATGGTGGGCATAGCCGGTGGTTGAACCTCCGGTTGAGAGATGGGCTTGAGGGATGCATCATCTTTCTCTCCCTCTTGAGAAGGTTCTGACCTCAGAACTGATTCTTCTGCATCATAAGAAACTAAGTGAGCCACATTAAACACTGGTGAAATTTTAAACTCACCTCTGAGGTCTATTTCATAAGCATTGTCATTGATTTTCTTGATGACTTGGTATGGTCCAATGCCCCAGGGTGACAACTTGTTCTTCCTTTGGTTCTCGAACCGGTCCTCTCTCATGTGAATCCAGACTTGATCTCCTGGTTCCAGGTGGAGTTCCTTCCGGTTCTTATCGGATTGCTTCTTGGTCCGGTCATTCCTCTTCTCCATATTCTCCTTTGCCTTTTAATACAGCTTCTTGAACAGCTCCGCCTTGGACTCTCCACTTTGGCTGATTTTTTCGTTTTGAGGTAATGGTATTGACGCCATGTCTAAGGGAGTCTGTGGCTTAAAACCATACACAATCTCAAAAGGAGATAAGTTAGTAGTAGAGTGCTTCACACGATTATAAGCAAATTCAACCAAAGGAATGCAGTCTAGCCATGTTTTCAAATTGTTACTGATAGTGGCTCTTAAAAGAGTGCCTAGGGTCCGGTTGGTTGCCTCAGTTTGGCCATCAGTTTGTGGATGGCAGGATGTGGAGAAAAGTAGCTTGGTTCCTAACTTCCTCCACAAGGTTCTCCAAAAGTGGCTAAGGAACTTGGGGTCCTGGTCTGATGAAATGGTTCTGGGTAAACCATGTAGTCTCACCACTTCTTGGAAGAATAGGTCAGCAATTTGTGTGGCATCATTGGTTTTGTTGCATGGTATGAAATGGGCCATCTAGCTGAACATGGCTACTACCACAAAGACCGAATCCTTGTGCCTTATCTGGGGTAATCTTACAATGAAATCCACAGAAAAATCTACCATAAGCATGTTAGGAATTGGTAAAGGATTATAAAAACCATGAGGATGTGACCTGGATTTTTCACTAAGGCATGTGGTACACTTGGAGCAAAACAGTTCAACATCTCTTCTTTGGTGAGGCCAGAAGAAGTACTCCTCCACAATGCTCTTGGTCTTATTCATCCCAAAATGTCCCATTAGGCCGCCTCCATGTGCCTCTCCTAAGATCAATTCACGCATAGAGCTCCGGGGAATGTAAAGCCTCTTGTCCCTGAAAAGGAAACCCTCATGTTGATAGTATGGACCTATGGCACTTTTGATGCTCCACTTGTAGAGTTCCCCAAAGTCTGGATTCTCGGTGTAGAGTTCTTTGATATGCTCAAAACCCAATATATTAGCATCCATGGTTGATATCAAAGCATGTCTATGGGATAGGGCATCAGCTACAATGTTCTCCTTGCCTTTCTTATATTTGAACACGTAGGGGAATGTATCCACGAACTCAAGCCACCTAGCATGCCTCTTCTTTAGGTTGGTATGTCCCCGTAGATACTTTAGTGTCTTATTATCCTTATGTATGAAAAAATTCTTACTGAGTAGGTAGTGCTGCCAAGTTTCCAATGATCTCACCAAGGCATACAACTCCTTGTCATAGATTGGATAGTTGAGTGTGGCTCCATTTAACTTTTCACTGAAGAAGGCAACTGGTTTCCCTCCTTTTTTCAAGACTGCTTCAATACATGTTCCTGATGCATCACATTTAACCTCAAAAGTTTTGTCAAAGTTAGGTAAACAAAAAACTGGTGCGTAGGTGAGGCTGTCTTTCAGCTTCTTGAAAGCTGCTTCTTGGCTCGTCCCCCAGGTGAAGGCAACATCCTTCTTAATCACTGAGATCAATGGGGCCGCTATTGTGCTGAAATCTTTCACGAACCGCCGGTAGAAGCTGGCTAAACCGTGAAAGCTTCGGACATGACCAATGGATGTGGGTGTAGGCCATTCCCGAATGGCTTTGATCTTCTCCTCATCCACCTTCAGACTCTGTGAACTCACAAAAAAGCCTAAAAATACCAGTTGATCAGTACAGAAGACACACTTCTTAAGGTTATCATAGAGTTGCTCCAACCGCGAGGTCTCGAATACTTTCCTAAGATGTGCTATATGGTCTTCTAAGCAAGTGGTCTACACTAAGATGTCATCAAAGTAAACAACAACAAACTTACAGATGTAGGCTCTTAGAACATGGTTCATGAGCCGCATGAAGGTGCTGGGTAAATTGGTAAGACCAAATAGCATAACTAGCCATTCATATAAACCTCTCTTGGTCTTGAAAGCAGTCTTACATTCATCACATTTCTTCATCCTAACCTGGTGATAACCACTTTTATGATCAATTTTAGAGAAAATAGTGGCACCATTTAGCTCATCTAGCATGTCGTCCAGTCTTGGAATGGGATGGCGGTATTTGACTGTGACAGTGTTGATGGCTCGGCAATCTACACACATCCGCCAGGGTCCATCTTTCTTGGGTACAAGTAGGACTGGAACTGCACACGGGCTAAGGCTCTCTCGGATGTAGCCTTGCTTCATTAGCTCCTGGACTTGTCTCTCCAACTCCTTGGCTTCTTCCGGATTGACTCGGTAAGCTGGTCGGTTTAGTAGAGGAGCTTCGGGTACAAGGTCTATTTGGTGCTCTATGCCTCGGATGGGTGGTAGACCAGTTGGTAGTTCCTCAGGGAAAACGTCCTTGAATTGCTCTAGAAGTCTCTGAACACCTTCTGGATAGCTGGCCTCATCAGTTCCTGCAAGATACCCTTCTCTAAAAACCATAAGTAGCACCTGTGCTTGTATATCTAAAGATCTCAAAACCTGTTTAGGGGAAATGTATAGGTTGGTCTTACTTAGATTTTTGGCTTTTGCACCTTTTTCCATGGCTTTCTGAAGTTCAAAAACTTCTGTAGGGGTAAGAGGTGCCAAGTTGTGCTTCTTGTTGTTGTGCATGAAGTTGTAGTAGTGGGTGCAGCCATTGTGGAGTGTCTCTTTGTCAAATTTCCACGGTCTGCCCAAGAGTATGTGACCGGCTTGCAACGTCACAAAGGAATTTATCTGTGTACTTGCCTATGTTGAAAGGCACCATGACTTGTTCTCCGATCTTAAGATACATTTTATCATCTAACCATTTGAGTCGGTATGGACAAGGATGTTTGGTTGTCTTAAGGCCTAAGCTGTCAACCAAGTACTTGCTAGCCACATTAGTGAAAGAACCACCATATATGATCAGACCACATACCTTGGATTGCATGATACATCTTGAGTGAAAGATGTTTTCTCTTTGCATGGTTTCCGGTTCAAACATGGCACTAAGGGTTCTCTGAGTCACCAAAATCTCTCCAACTTCTGGATAGTCAGTGACTTCTTCCTCAGACTCTTCTTGTTCCATCTCATCTTGTGATTCATACTCTCCATTCTCTCTGGTGACAATATCTCTTTGGTTGGGACAGTCTCGGGTATAAGGCCTTTGCCTTGCATTTGAAACAAGTAAGGTCTCGGGCTCGGACTGGATCCGGCATTGGCTGGCTTACTTGACTCCTGAGATGGCTTTCTGAACTTGGAGGTTGTGTCTATGGCCTTTCCCTTGTCATAGCCCCGTTGATTGGTCTGGTTCCAAGGTTTGGAACGGGTCATGGTGGCGTTTTTCCGCTTAATGTGCTGCTCTGCTTGTGTGGCCAGGTGTAGTAACTCGTCAAGGTCACCATATGGTTGTCTCTTGACCTTCCTCGCAATTCGATCTTGCAAGCCCATGAGGAACTTACCCATCAAAGTCTCGGCAGAATCATCTACCTCTAGTCGGTTCTTCAGAGTTTCTAAATCTTCGAAATATTCTTCCACCAATCGGCTCCCTTGAGAAAGTGTTCTAAACTTCTTTTGTAGGTCACGATAGTAGTAAGTCGGAACGTAGCGCTTCCAGAGTTGGTAGCTCATGTCGGCCCATGAGTTGATTGGATGCAGCCTGCGCCTCCTACGGTCGGCTACTTCTCTGTCCCACCAGGAAAGCGCATTGTCCGTGAGTTGGGAAAAGGCTAGTGCCACCTTGCGTGCATCAGAGTAGTTGTAGTATTCAAAGATATACTCCATCCGTCTCTCCCAGTCAAGGTAGGCTCCGGGGTCAACCTTGCCTGCAAAGGTTGGTGGCGGTGTTTCAAGTCTCTTCCACCTTGCCACGGTTCTTCCTCGTCTTCTCGGTATTGGACTCGTCTCTGGCCGTTATTGGGACCGTTGTGGTTTGGATTGTTGGCATAGGCCTGGCCGTGGTTATTGAAGTTTTGGCCTTGGCCGTTGTTGTTCTGTAGTTGCTCCGGATTGTTGCCTTGTCCACGGTTGCCTCTCGAGATGTTATGGCTATTGTTGGCGTTGGGATTGGCTCGGTAATTCCCGTTCAGGTCAGTGCTACTCTCCTGCTGTGCTATCAATCTCCCGTTGCAGGTGTTTCTCGACTTGGTTCAGTCGACCAGTGATACCATCAACTTATCCGTTGATGCCGGTGATGGCGGCCATGACCTCAGCCAAGGTTATCTGAGCATTATCGCCCATATTCGGCTAGTCGGTACCTGCCAAACAAGAAACAGGTGTATGAATGACTTCGTGAAACTTCGAAAATGTAAATAAGCCAAACCAATACAAATAGACCGAAAGAAAGTTTTAAAATGTGGACCGACTAATGATTATATAT
>ASZH01045336.1:0-28027 GCA_000411075.1 Sisymbrium irio | reverse complement strand
TGTCATCGTGGTGGCTTTCGGAGGGTTAAACTTCGCTCCTGAGTTCTTTGGTCCGCTTGAGGTGGTCCAGTCTGGTAAGGTTTCTATCTAGGCACAAAATTGTCGTCTCAGTGGTGGTCGACGTAGCCGCAACCGGAAGTATATCGAGAATCAAGTCGTCTGGTTCTTTCTTGCCGGTTTATGAAGCTTTGAGTTCTTTGGTTTTGAGAGTTGGTCTCTCTTTGGTTTCAGGAGGTCGATGGTTTCGTTTGGTTGGCGGCGGGCATCAACGGTAATCTCGTCCTTAGAATCGCTTGATGTTAAGAAGAAGTTTTGTTTGTTTTGGGATTGTATCAGTTCTTAGTTTTTAATCGTAACGTTTGTATCAGTTATTGGGCTTTGTCTCCCTGTTATTGGGTTTTGTCTCCGGGAATGTATCCGTTATTCCGGCTCAGTCTCCCTCTTTCGGGTTTTAGTCTCCCTTTTTTGGGCTTTAGAATCTTTGTAATCTTTGTAAGATCTTCTTTCAGGTTTAATGTTAATCTTTTGACGACCAAAAAAAAAAAAGAAGAAACACCATTCCTACTGTGTTTTGAAAAAATTGTAAGAGAAAAACTCAAACAATGTTTAAAAAAAAATCAAAGCTGCGTTGAAAAATGAAAGAGAAAATTGACCAAAAACATAAAGGGTGTGCTGCTCATGCTGCGAGTGCAATGTGAACACATTATCTGAGATCCCAATCTATAGTTTTGCTGAAACGCAAACCATAGAAACGCAAGTAATTATACACACTGCAATACCCCTCATCATATCAAGGTTAGACTCCTTCTGAATTTGAGCTTCCAGTGCTTCCACGGCGATAGCCTGTTCAACAGCTTCAGAAACAGTGAAAGGCTTAGACAATTTAAGATGATCTCGTATCCTTTTACGCAAGCCGCCAACAAAATGACCCACAATTTGCGGGTCCGAATTCTGCATATCAACACTCGTCAAAAGCGAAAAGAATTGAGTAGAGTATTTTTCTACCGAATCATCTCCTTGTCTCAACTTGTGCAAACGTTGTAACATCACTGGATCGTAGTTAGATGATAACACAAACGTCTTGCGCATCTTCTTCTTTAGCTTATCCCACGAACATATTTTAGGTTTACCTAAAATTTCTCTTGAGGTCTTTAGTTCCGTCCACCAAACTGCTGCTCTGCCTCTGAACCGCATGGCAATCAAAGGAACACATCTCTCAAGAGGTAGACGTTTGAACTCAAGAGTCTCTTCGACCGTGACGATCCAATCGATGAGTTCCTCCGAGGAACCATGAAATTCAGGAAGAAGTTCAAACTTGAACCCTTGCTCCAACCGCAAATCATCTTGCTCTTCTGCCAACGGATTGTTTTCATCAATATTGTATTCTCCTTGTTGCTGGAGTTCTAGAGCTTGCACTGCCGTTGCCAGTTGCTGGATTTGTTCTTGCAGATGATGTGCGACGTCAGCATCAGTCAGAGGAAAATCACGTCGAGCTTTGGCCATGGTAGAGTTTTGAGATATCTAAAACTGCTGAATAACAAACGTAAAAGAAAGAGACTAGGACTATAAATAAGACTTTATCAAGAGAAATTAAATATTGAAATACCATATATGATAATATCGTATCTACCATATCTAATTTTTTTTGTATATTTGACTAAATCTAAATACTCGTCATAAATCTTTACACAAACTATTGTTTCTGACAATAAACAATGTACAACCCAAAAATTAAATACCAATCCGGTTTCGTTGTAACTCTACCAAAAAGATTACATAAGTATGTGCAGTAGAACAAAAGTGGAATTCTAAACATCTTCTAATTTCTAAAAGCTACTTATATAGTTCATTTAATATGATGATGAATCAAAAATAGAACTTTGTTACAAGATTTTATACAATATGTACGCCTTTTAATCATGGGGTAATAGATTATTTTTTCTTTAAGGTAATCATGCAGAAATAAGCTATGAATCGGCATATTACACCCATGAGAACGAGAACAATGAGACATAAGACCCAATCACTAAGATCATATCCGTTTTGAGACAACGAGCTGCATCTAGTAACCACCCACACTCCAGAGTACCTAAACCAACAAAATAACCCAAAATCAAAAAAAAAAAATTGTGAATGTTGAATGATTATGTGTTGAAGATAAATCTTAAAATGTTCTACCTTTGAGCGTTGGAAAGTACAAAAGCTTCAAGAGTCCATTTGGGATAGCAGAAGCTTCCGAGATACTTAAGAACAATGCTATCTCTATCTTGGTTCGCGATGAGAGTCAAGACAACAGGTACTAACACCGACATCTGCCAGAATAATGACCATATGGTTAGTAAAAAAAAATTGCGAGTGATAGAAGAATCTTGTGAAACTCTTATGAGTTATGAGAAAGGTGAAGAACAAACCAATTGGGCAGCACTAGGACTGTACAATATGGCAAATACGTAAGCCATCCCCGTTACGCAGTAGACCAAGCATACTAGTACAATATAGTTGTCTTCGAAACTAGATCTCGGGTTGTTGAAGAAGTAGAACATGGACAAGTACACTAAAGGTTTCATAATTGTGTTCAAATGGTCCATTGTATCTTTGGCCATAAAATGTGCCAAACTGCTGATTCCAGCGGCACTTTCTCTCCAATATTGTAGTTTATCTACAGAGAACGATCTCAACGCTGAAATCTTACACAAAAGAGCTACAAAACAAAGAAAGATACGAAAAAGGAAACTTTAGTTAATATTCCAAAAAAATTGCAAGTTCTCATGAATATAAAATCCATTATGTGTACTATTAAAACTTACAGACAGCAATAATCGTGTATGTGTAGCCAAGTGAACCAATCGTCTCATCGTTCACCTTCGCAAGAGTTCCTAAACAAGCTCCTGCAACTAATAATATTAGAAGATCTAGCGCTTGTAGTCTTGCTTCTCTAAGCCTTTGTTTTCCAACCCTGAAACATATAAACAAAATATTAACGTATACATAAAAAGACAAACTAGATTTTTTAATAGTTCTATCAAAGTCTAGAAAAACTATCTTTTAACAAAAAAAAATAAAGTCTACAAAAACCATACCTTCCAATAAAATATCTATACTGTCGACCTACACTAGGAGTTACTCGATTAGAATTATCTTGAGAATTGGAATAATTGAGTTGTAACTGATCTTTCTGGATCTCCACATTAGTTTTCACATCTTGCCATAGATCATTACTAAAAGAATTATTAGCGGAATCATCTTGAGCTGATCCAGATGATGATGGGAGTCCATCACAGAACTTCAACATATCATGTGGCACTGGATAACCATTGTGAAGCATCCATCTCACAGGAAGTTGTTCTATAGTGATATCACTATTTGGTTTCATGATGCCTTCAAGAATATCTATATAATGATCAGGAGGATTGACACGATCGGGAACCGTGATACCTATTCCGGCAAAATATTCTTCGATTTTTTTGACAGATCCATGGTACACGGTAAGTCCACCTTTTGCTAGTATGATCATGTCATCGAACATCTTGTACATCGTATAACTGTTATATATATAAAAAAAGAAATCATTATTAAGCTTACAATGTTCAAGCAAAATATCCTTTTCACAAAAGTTTGGTTTGACACTTTTATGATGATCAAAACGTTATTTTAATACCCTAATATGATCTTGTTAACATTATACTCTCTACTAACTAACTCGCGATTATTAAAATTCAAAATTTGTTAGTTCTGACTAAATGGTAAATTGATTTATGAAACGTAAATAATAACATAACTCATCATGGACATAACGTACCTAGGTTGATGCACGACCATACAAATGTTGACCCCTTCAAGTGCTTCACGTCTAAGTGCTCTAAGAAGTAACTGAGAAGATGCACTATCTAAACCGGTGGTGGGTTCATCTAATATCAATAGAGAAGGTTCCATGACCATTTCGACACCAACGTTCACTCGTTTCCTCTGACCTCCAGAGATTCCTCTTTTCTCTACCGTACCAACCAATGAGTCTCTTACATGTTGTAGTCCCAAGCTTTCAATCACTCTTTCAATGATCAACACTTTGTCTGCTTTTGGCATATAAGCGCTTAGCCTGCATGTAAAAGAATCGTGTGAACGTTATGCAACATTTTCTTTAGTTTAATATTCTAATATTTTTTATATATGGTAACCAAAAAGTTCTAAGACTTACCTGCATCTTGCGCTAAACCGAAGATTCTCCTCGACGGTAAGATTTCCATGGACAACATCATCTTGTGGCACAAATCCAGTAATCTTCTTGTATGAGTTTATAGATTCATTTCTGCCATTTATGAGGATTAGACCAGTCCTCGTACATCCGGTTGCTTTTCCTGCCAAGGCAGAAAGAAATGTAGTTTTTCCAGCTCCTGATGGACCCATGACTGCGGAAACACGGCCGGGCATAATCTTTCCGGTAACAGATCTCAATATATGCTTATGTTTACCCTTCAACGTGAGAGTTAAGTCCTTAAACGCAACCTCTATAACAGGCCTAGTCCTAATCTCAGTGTCAGTGGCCATCGAAATAACTCCTGAGAATGTCAAGTTCTTGTTGTTTTGCTCCATAGCTTTCTCCTTCTCAATCTGCCCGTACGCGTACTTAAAGATCTGACTCTGAGTGTGTAGTTGTTTACCCTTTGGAGCTTGCGGCTTCTTCCCATGCTTGTTTCCAGTCCCAACATTAAACCCTTCGTTACTCGAGTTATCTTCCATTGATTTCATCATCTTGGTTAAACTACCAGGTCCTTTTTTCTTTTCCTTTGACTTTCCGGATGCTTTATCAGGTGTATCTTTCTTAGATTTCATGCGAGAAAATGTTTGAGAAAGCTGTGCAGACAATCCCATCTTTTGGTTTTTGGCAACATCTCTTGCACTTTTCCACCTTTCTCTTGCTTGTGTCGTTTCTCTTGCGTGTCTCGCTGCTGCTTCTCTCGATTTTGCCTGTCTTTTTTCTCGAGTGGCAAGAACTTGATCGGAGCAGTTGTAAATCATGATCATCAGAAGACTTAGTGACGCCTACATATACAATAAAGAAACTCTAATTTTCACAACAAAATAAAGAGTAAAGCAAAAGGTATATAAACATTCTTATTATCAACTAACTTACAATTAAGATGGCTCCATAGGCATGAATATTTTGGTTTGCAGTATTTGGATTGCAAGTTGCGAGCTTGAAGCATGCTAAAACAATCATCAAGAAAAAAGAAATAACTATCAACTTCATTTGTATATATTTTTTTAAAAATCAGATATGAAAATAACATTTTCTCTGGTAGAAACATACGTTTTTGTGAAGTAGAACCTTGCCTACAATAATGTCTGAGTAATAAAATAAAACATTTGATCAGCTATGTATGTAAAAGGAAACCTTGTTTTACATTCTTCGTTACTTTAATACAATATGATAAAATATTCACGTATTTGAAAAGTAACAAAAGTTGTGGGATAAAAGAATCAATACCCACTACTACAAGTGACCTTACGAATCGTGGTTGGGCAATATGAACCGGGAGAGCAAAACATATCACCACTGCTCTCAGCATCAATCCAACTATCTGCAGAACCACATGTATGATTCAACTTTCCTGGAGGAATTTGGTAATTATATCTGCAACGGAAAATATTTTGAAAAATCAAACCATTCATTCATACTATTTTTCATTAGAGAAGTAAAACTAACTTAGAGAATTAACAACTTACGGCTCGCATATTCCTGTTGTTTTATTAAGCTTGGCAAGTGGGCAATATGCGCCTAATGGACACGCTCCATTTACATGTCAAAAGAGTAAAACAACAATGAAGATGTTAGATTAGAGTTTTAGTGCTTATATAATGCTGATATAACATTAATATGTGTGTAGATGGATTTCTTACGTATCATGCAAGCGAGACCTTGTGGACAAAAGAAGCCCTCACAACAAGGTTGGCATTTACGAGTTCTAGATGGAAGAGATTTTCCATTGTTGAGATCAAATCTTTTATCATCATCTGCGTTACAACTCCATCCCGGTTCGCATCCGGAAACCCATTTAGCCAAATTGCAGTTGACATTAGGTTTTACATGAACCGTTGTTGCTTCATCCCTTCTAACAAAACTTCTGAAATAAAACTTTATCTCAGCAGCTGAACATAGTCTAAGTGTGACGTCACCTGCATTACAGGAATATGAAATCTCAATGTTTAAGTGTTTGACTCAATAATTATTTTCTTAAAATAGAACATGTTCTCCTGTTTACCATCGGTTTTCTTGACACAATTGCTTAAGAAGTCTAGATTTTTATCAAAATCAAATGCTTCATCCCAATCGTTCTTCCTGAAATATCAATAAATTATAGGCAAACAATACAAAATATATATATATATATGTATATGATCAAACATGGATTTTTTTTTTTGGGTACGAATGTTAAGAATGTATATGTATATGATCAAACATGGATTTTGAGAATACTTACAAATTTTTTATGCAATATCCCAAGTCCCGATCGATGTCAGCCTTTAAGACATTCTTTAGATTCTGAAGTCGGTTATATATAAGGTTTGTAACGGGAACAAGAACTTTCGGGTTTCCTGTTTTGCTGTAATCATCTCCATCCAGACATGATGCAAGCGATATAAATCCCAAGCCACAAACGAAGAACAACAAGATGTGTTGTAGCCAATTAACATTGACGCTAACTCTCATCGTTCTTACTCAACGTTTTGGAGGAAAAATCAGAACCTTCCGAACCACAATATTTGAATTGTTTGAACAAACAATAAAATGGATACATTGGTAGCTACCGATAGAAATATTCTTGGATATGTCATATGTGTTTCTCTATCACGTCTTGAGAACAAAAAAAATTAGTCGTCTTATTAAAAAAAATCCACGACAATAGATAGAGAAAACACAAGTTTATTTTCTTTCTTGAGAAGAAAGAATTTTAAAGAAAAAAACGAACGAGCTTGTTGCAACACAAAATATGCAAAAACCTGAAATGGTTACAATGAGATCAAAGTTGGAAAGGGGAAAAATGAGAGAGACTCGTGTGAAAAAAGATGGTTGAGAATGGCCACCGTAAGAGTCATGGAAGGAGATCCATGTTTCTAGCAAATGGAAAAAAATGGCTGAGAAAAAATGAGTGTTTTTTTATAATTGTTTACCAAAAATAGAAATGGGAGGGGCTATATTGGAGGAGTTTGACAAGGATTGATTGCTTGGATTTCATGAGAAGACTCTTTGTGAGTTTTCGACAATGATTTGACTTTGGTTTTTACCAAACAAGTGACAGACATCATTAAAGGTCACAAAACAACAAAAACAGTAGAGTGAGAGAAGTCATAAATCAATTTGGTTCCAAAAACAAGCATGCAATACAAGAGTACATAAGTTGTTGAAACGAGAATGTTTTGGGTAGATTCTACGTGCTAACGTGGCATATGAAACTAAACTTGATATCCATAAATGTTATCGAACTCTTAAAACTGAAGGGTTCTTCAAACTTTATAACTTATCAAACTCTATTGTTAAACTATTATTACAAGTTACTAGACATAAAAAAGCATGGAGTTAGACGAAACTTTACACGTAGCAACAAATATTATAATCTCTCGTTATCAAACCTTTTGTACATATCCGAAACCGTAAAGTCGTGATTAAAAAACTCCAAAGTCCAAACCTACAAGATTACATTTTGATCCATTAAACAAATATAAAAACCTCAAAACGAAAAGCTTAACATTACTAGTGGTGATGGCATCTACGATCTTCCCAACGCTTCCCTCTGTCTCCTCTCCTCAGCCGCGATCTCAACGTCAGATTCCGCCGTGGTCAACGGTTGTAAAAGCATCGCCGTGAACGGCATGTGATTATAACCATTGACGGAATATTGAACTCCTATTGGCTGACATAGATCCAGCCGACAGTTCGGCGGTTGTTGCGGTTGCATCTGCGTTTGCGTTTGCGGTGGAACCATAGCGAACATCATCTGCGGCGAAGACTCAACCGACGATGAAACCAGCTCGGAAGGGTTTGTTCCGGAGCCGGTGGCGGCAATAATAGAAGGCTCGGCTTGGTTAAGAAGCCACTCGATGGTTTCTCCATCTGACCGGTGACCGAGCTCACGCGTAAGCTGGAAAATCCTAGCGGCGGCGAGAGCCGGCATGCGAACGCGACGGCCTCGTCCGTTAACCTTAGTGTGACGGTCCTTGGACGCGGCGGGGACACGACCGGTGGAGGGTTTCGAAACAGTGATCTGCGTCTGGGGACGCGAGTCGGAAGCTACTACAGCGTTGAGGTTTGTCGACTCAGTTGTGTTCAGTTTGTGAAACACCATCTCTGAACTCATCTTGTTATGTTTCTTACTATTTCCAGTGATGAAACAAGCTTTTGTTTTGTATGATTTGCAGAGAGAGACTCTAGTCAATAGGTCTAGGGTTATAAAAAAGACAGATGATTCGAATGATCCCACTCTTACTTTCTGACACGTTGACCACTTCTCTCGGGAACTGCAAGTTAATATTCAATTTTTACCGTAATCATAGCTTAATTAACTTTTTGGGCTTCTGTGGGGGGTTTCTTCTTCGTTTGGGTTTAGGCCCAATAATAGGCCCAACGTTTAAGTTGGAAAAAAAATGGAGAATGAGAGAACTAGAAATCTGGCCTGGATGGTCTGAAAACGACACACAGTTCCATGGCGGATTAATAAAAAAAAACAATAGAGAGTTTAATTGCCTTATCTGCTCGTCATGAGTAGCCTCATGTTATGATTCGTCTTCCTTAGCCATTCGCAGTAGCAAAAGCAGAGTTGTGTGTTTTATTGGTGAAAATGGAAGCTACGAGGAGCTTGGTTTCTTCATCTCCTTCGTTTCCCACGAAGACACATCTCAAGAGCGGTTTCTCTTCTCCTTCCTCTGGTACACATTTTCAATTTTGAATTCGTATTACAATACTGTGCCTTTGCTTCTTGTTTCTTCTTTAGGATTGCCAAGTTTTCTCATTTCCGCAGCTGCTTACTGAAGTTAGTCTGGGTGCCTTTATCATGTCTGTTTTTGTGTGTTTATCCTCTGTTCTTCTGTCTGAGTATTTGCAGTAGTGATGCTTCATGAGCAAACAGCAACTCCTGTTATAAACTCACGTCATCTGGCCTCTCTCTCTCGACATTTTCCTGCTTCCGTTCTCTCACAGGAGCCACGGGAAGAGCCTAAGCCTCTTTCACATTCGTCAAGAGAAGACAGAACATCTCAGGTTCAGTTTATAGCTTATATTATCATAAAGTTGTCGACTTTCTAGTCTCGTTGTTTGTATTTTAATTGTAAGAGATACATATCTTTGTTTCCTTGTCATTGTAGTTGACACTGGAGAGGAGACAGCTTGATGAATTGGTTTCATCTCGAGAAGATGAGAAATTTGAACAGCAACTACTTCAGTCTGCTGGTTTATGGAATTTGTAATGTCTCTTCCTTTGTGTTTGAATTTTCGTTCAACCTATTATGAGTTTCCTGAATGATTGTAACCTTTCTTTATTTCTGCAGGTTGATATCTCCTTTAACACCTGAAAAGCAATTGCCCACAGTTGTATCTCCCGTAGCAGATGCGGAGGCTTGTGATGTGGTTGCACTAGCTCAGAAGGCTTTATCAGCTTCTAAACAAGCTGCATTGTTTGCTGATGACTCTGAAGCAGATCCATCTGACAATCCCGGGGATGCTCTCTCTACTAGGTTGCTTCTTTTGAACCTTGTTTGACTATCTTTTGGATCTACGTTTGCTATGTGCGGGCTATAACGTAAATTTCTGTTTTCTGGATGTTGTATGTAGCTCTTCCATGTCCTTACCAGTAGAGGGAACAATAGTTAGATCTAAGAGGCTACTGGAGAGACGAGCAAGGAATAGAAGAGCTCCAAAATCAAACGATGTGGACAGTGAGGGTTATGTTCCTCAGAAAATTAATGCCAAGAAAAAGATGAAACAAGGGTTTGATACGGATGATGCGCTCCAGCTCTTCTTGTGGGGACCTGAGACAAAACAGCTTCTTACTGCTAAAGAAGAAGCTGCGCTGATAGCACATATACAGGTTTCATGCTTCACCTATTCCTGTGTCCTTGGACTTCCTTCTTGTTGAGCTTCCTTGGAAACTTACCCTGATCAATGTTAACTTTTGTAATCTTTTGATATGTCAGCATTTGATAAAGTTGGAGAAGGTAAAGACTAAACTTGAATCTCAAAATGGCTGCGAACCAACAATAGGCGAATGGGCTGAAGCTATGGGACTAAGTAGCCCTGTCTTGAAATCTGAAATCCACCGTGGTAGAAGCAGCCGAGAAAAGTTGATTACAGCTAACCTACGTCTGGTGGTCCACATCGCTAAACAATATCAGAATCGTGGACTCAACTTTCAGGACTTATTGCAGGTTAGCTTCAAACAAACACATTGGTTTTGTCCTCTAGATATACCAACACGTTGTACTACCTTGAGCTCTTCAGCATTTCTGCTATGCGATAGAGTGATCTAACTTGAAGTCCATTTCGCATGATGCTTCTTAGGAAGGAAGCATGGGGCTAATGAAGAGTGTCGAGAAGTTCAAGCCGCAATCCGGATGCAGATTCGCTACTTACGCCTACTGGTGGATTCGACAATCCATAAGAAAGTCTATTTTTCAAAACTCCAGGACAATCCGTTTGCCGGTAACTACAAACTTGACATTATCTACTAGACAATATAGGATGAAGTTTTTTAAAAGCAAGACTTGGTAAAATCGACTATGTGATTACAGGAGAACGTGTACATGCTTTTGGGCAAAGTATCCGAAGCCAGAAAGACGTGCGTGCAGGAAGGAAATTATCGTCCAAGTAAAGAACAACTCGCAAGCCACGCTGGTGTTTCAACAGAGAAGCTGGATAAACTGCTGTACAATACAAGAACACCTCTTTCAATGCAACAGCCCATTTGGGCTGATCAGGACACCACCTTTCAGGTAACCCTTTTTTAAAGATTGTTACTTTGACCCGAGCATAACCTGGTAATAACCGTTTAATGCATCTATAGGAAGTGACACCAGACAGTGGGATTGAGACACCAACGATGAGCGTGGGGAAGCAGATGATGAGGAACCATGTTCGGAATCTGCTCAACGTACTGAGCCCGAAGGAGAGAAGGATCATCAAGCTGAGATTTGGGATTGATGGCGGGAAACAGAGGTCGTTGTCGGAGATAGGAGAGATTTACGGACTGTCGAAGGAGAGGGTAAGGCAGCTAGAGAGCCGGGCATTGTACAGGCTTAAGCAGAACATGAGCAGCCATGGACTCAATGCCTATGCTGATTTGCTTGTCTAGCTCATGGAGATATTGGCTTTTTTCTATCAATAACAATGTCTATACAAAATATACTTTTGTTATATAAGGGTTTTTGTTGATATTCTAAGAAATAGTGTTTTTTCTCCTAGGCAAGAGTTTTGTCTCTAAAAACCTTTTTATTTTTTTGGTAAGGAAAAGGAGGGATTACGTAATTTTGTTTTTAATGTGTTTATCTCTAGTGTCTGTGTAGCTCATCTATATTATGTTTTTGATACGTACATTATGCGTATTTAATGTTGATGCCTTGATGGTAACACAAGAATGACACTAATCTAGTAATCTAAATTACTTGGTTACATAATTTGGTATGATAAATTCTGACGTTGTTAGTTGATAATGAAGAAAGTGTAGCTCATCTATAACTTATGAGTTATGACCTCAGTTGCCTGTGTATTTGCTAATGTACAAAGTTACAAAACGAGACAAAACGATTGTTTTTTTTTATATATTCTTATAGAATTCCGTTACGAACGTGTATTGTATTTTGGGATTTTTCTGCACATGAATGTGTTCCCTGATTATATGACTTTAATCACTATCATAGTTCTATCAATTAGTGCTTTAATTCATAATTTTTTTATTATAAAGTATCTTTAAATGGTGGTACATAACTATCAGTCTATCACAACCTTTTTTTTGTTGAAAAATTGTCACAACCTTAGACAGTGATGAATTAGCAGCGTCTCATTTGTTATTAGTATATCGATTTTCTTGTTTGTAAAATCATTAACAATATTGTATTCACATCGTTGACTAATACTATGTATATATAACATCGTTGACTAATACTATGGATTCACATAAATTATAAAGCAAAATAACATAACACATGCATTTTATGGGATCGATTGCTTTCTAAGAGCTTAGTATAAACACGCATCGATAGACCATGATCTATCTGATATATAAATGACTTCATAGAATACAGTCAACAGTATGATTTTTCTTTTCAAATATAAACATCATATTTAGTTCGTTACAAATATACAGTTGTAGATATATTAATATATAATTTTCTGTCAACCATTTTGAGGTAGATATATTAATATATGTTTATATTCTATTGCAAGTTCTTGAGTAAATGATATAATATATATAAATAACATTTGAATTGTCTTGTAAGGCAACATTTTTACATGTTCATTCTACAGTATATAGGATACTCCTGGTTCCATATCATACGGCTATACCCTAGCTAATGTCCTTTACTCCGACATAATATCCACCGCTTTTGCTCTGATACTTACAAGTAGAGATAATTAAACTATACACCAAAAGATTGATTAATCTTCATCGTATGTAAACTGGCTGGATATTCTTATCATCCAAAGCACTTAAAGTGACTAACCATAATTGAAAATTTAATGACAAGACTCGAATAATAGTCCCACATTCCGAATCTTGTGTTTGTGTTAGATTAATGAGTTTCCAATTTGTTTTGTTCTTTGATTCAAAGTTGCATTTCTAATAGAGACAAAACATTTAATATTTTCAAGATTCAAGGTCTTTTATATATTTTTCCAAAATTTAAAAGGTACAATTCAAAATTGATGCATCAAATTTTCAGAAAAAGCGTGTAAAAGGTAATATAGTACGAATCCAATAAATTGCAACGAAGACGACAGTTCTTACAGATGGTAGGGTTCGGCTTACACGGACGACCACTCACGTTCAGGTGCATGCCAATGCGGCAATTGCCTCAAGTCCTCAACCATTAAGTAGCTCAAATATTGATCTCACATTAGAGTTCGACCAAAATATAAATAAAACATTAGATTTAAATTTAACTGTGCATCACTATGTTTTGTTTCTTTCCCTCACGACATAACATAGCAGTGTAACTCTTCTTTTCTCAACAGTGTCAGTGTTTTGTTTTTCTTCATAGTCTTACATGATTTACTCTACATAGTAAAACTATTGCATGAGCTTTTCTAAAGAAATAATTTAATGGGCTATTTTGGTAAAAACTAAATATTCAATTTTGCTTTTACATTAACGTTCACATTTTAGTATCAAAATAATAATAGCATGTATGTGTCAAGTACTTTCAAGTGAGTATAACATTCAAATTAAATGAGCATTTGCAACGCCAAACAGATTGATAATGAGCTCGTTTTATTTTTGTTTGGCTGAAGTTTCCTTGGTTTATTCCTAACTAGAATAAAACCAAAGCAAATCACAAAAGTCTCCAATATTTCTTTTATTAAAAAGAAAGTCTCCAATATTTTCGAGTCAAAGAGACTTTTGTTTTAAATACATAATTTCAAGAAAAACAAATAGTATTGCGGAAACATATAAACAAAGTAAATGTTCACCGTGCGCGTATGGTTGTTTGGACAATTACTTGGTAAAAAACATACTATCAAGTTTTCGATAATGCTTGCCCCCTCCACTTGACGACTATATACTAAACCCTCCATCTTTGTCTCTCTTCTAAAAATCCAAAGCTCATAAGCAGAAACCTTCAAACTAGCTCTTTCATTTCTTGCACTTTTTTTTGTTCTTTAAAAATTTGTATATTGTATCGACTCACTAAGAGAATAAACGAATTAATGGCACCAGAGGAAAATAGCACGTGCGAGCCTTGCAAGACTTTTGGGCAGAAGTGCAGTCATGTCGTGAAGAAACAAAGAGCCAAGTTTTATATTCTTCGCCGTTGTATCGCCATGTTGGTCTGCTGGCGTGACAACAACCGCGACGGCAACGACTCTTGATTGTTTTTTCTTGGAAAACTTCTTTTCCGTTTCTAATTAGCGTTTGACTCTCTTTTCTTTCCGCTCAAGACATGTAATTTAATTAGTAGCTTTTACTAGTGTAGTCCTTGTATAACGAGTTCAAACTCGGCATAATGCATGCTAAAGTTTTTTCTTGTAATCTTGGTTCTTATATATATCAACGTGTAAATTCGAAAGGGTGAAATTTTTGTTTTGTTTTCTGGTTTAAATGGACATTGGAGAGAGCTTTTGAATTCGTTTTGGTTGCAACTTCATTTTACGTTTTATCAATATGTGATGAAATATATAGATACATGGTTACACAACTCGTATTAAAAAGTTGTTTATGATGATCAGACTAAGCTTAAGTTCGACGCTATAGAGAAAACAATATTTTCAGTCTAGAAACTGGAACGCTTGTATTTGTATATGTATTGATAACGGCTGATGTTGAATGGGAATTTGCAGAAAACAAAGTCTAGATAAATTTCCATCTTGAATCCAAAAGAACAATTCGACGAAAACCGATGATGTAACTTTCTGCTAAAATAGTGAGCCCTTCAGTCTGAAGCCCTAAAGCATTGGAAATAGATGTTAAACGTGGAAACATTCTGGCCTTTTGTTTTTGTTTTTTTGTTGTTAATTTAAAGTTCAGGATTAAATAAATGCTTCTATGTTAAATCACTGGATGAGAGAATTAAAGTAGACGCTGTCTTACATTCTAAAGATAGAAAATATAGAAAATTCTCTGCTTCAGTATATATGACACATCAAAGTCATCATCAGATTCCGAGTCATGCACAGACTCCGTCTCTTCTGCGAGTGGTGTTCTTGTCCTTTCTTAATTCTCTAACTAGATATGCAAATGTATTTTCCTTCTAAATAATTATTAGTATTAAATATGAATAAATTCGTATTCTTAATTTTGTTCGAATTTCTTGACCATCTATTTATATGATTATGCTGGTTTAGTAATCCGTTATTGTCACTTGTCAGTAACATATTAAATCGGGTTGATGTTAACTACCCACTCTAAATTATTAAATAAGGGGACCATGTAAAACCGTAAGACAAGTAAAAAATTATCAAATTTACCTTGGAGTTTTTATTTTCTATTTACAGAATGCAGGTTGCAGGTTTGGTCTGAATTTTGATATTGATGCAGCAATGACAGTACTACAATAAACAACTAGATTACATATTCTGAAAATTCATATGATCAACATGCACTTTATAAGGGTCTAAAATATGTGATTTGTGTTGGTATAACTCATGTGCACAAAAAGAAGGTGTTGGTAGAAGTCCATCTAGGTAGAAGTCCATCTAGAATCCATGCATATATAGATTTTATCACTTCAATATGATATAACATATTAATATTATGTTGACAGTTAATGAAAATAAAAAAAAGCAAGCTTCGTGATGCTGACACACACAAATAAAAAGCAAACTAGCAAATATTACTCGATTAGTTGAGGTTAATCAATAAATTATTTTCATTGACTGTTTTTTCTACACGCTTTCAAATGATATAAAAGGCACATTACGTGATGTTGACAAAAGTAAAAAGCAAACTAAGTGATAATATTTACTCTATTAGTCAAGTTTAAGATTAAGAAAATCATACTCAATGACTGTTTTTTCGACACGCTTTCTGATCATATAAAGGTAACCGAAGTGATGCTGACAAAAATAAAAGTAGCTAAGTGAGAATATTTCTCTATTAATGGAGGTTAAGGACTGTTTTTTTCCACACGCTTACAAATCATTTAGTGCGGCTGCAAATTCTGAATATACTGAAAATTTCCAACCATAGAAAAGAAAGAAAGATAATGGAGAAACACTGACTGACGCAAGAAGAAATAAAGTTTGAGAGAATAGGGGTATAAAATAATTATGAAGAAGTTCAGTACGACCTATAAGAGCCCACGTGATATTAGTCAAATTCAATCTAAAATTTTGACTAGTAGGTGAGAGATATGGACATTGTTTGTTTTGATTGCATCTCACTGCTTGTTTGGAAAAACAAATTATCTTGAAAAACACTTAGGATTTAAGTATGATTGTAAAGATCATGCGAAGTTATCTCACATCTCTATAGACCTTTAGCAGTAAGGAAAATTTATGATCTAAACAGGAATCACTAATGATCTAATTAAGCAACTTCTCCACAATCCAGAGAGTCAACGTAGCTCAATTTCTGATTAAAAAGAATAACAGGAATTTTTGACCTAAGAACATGAACTAGTGTCCTAGTAGCAACTAAAGTATTTTAAGCATGAAGTTAACCCAATAACTTTTTAGGGGGAGAACATGGACGGTTTATATTTCTACTTCATATTTCACATTGTCTATACCACTAGATCATCATTGTCTATACCACTAAATAA
Source organism: Sisymbrium irio (assembly GCA_000411075.1). Taxonomy (NCBI): domain Eukaryota; kingdom Viridiplantae; phylum Streptophyta; class Magnoliopsida; order Brassicales; family Brassicaceae; genus Sisymbrium; species Sisymbrium irio. The sequence continues at coordinate 11,563 of ASZH01045336.1, read as the reverse complement.
TCAAGATCCAAACGTCTCTGTGTTTCTCATTTCATGTTGAAGGGAGTTTAAAGTTTCAGAAAGTTCCACAATGCGCGGGTGCGAAGTACAGTCACCGACTACAAACGCTGAAACCTGGTTATCTACTTCGATCCAGCTACATCCCGGTGTTTTCTTCAAGCCTCGTTCAACCATTTCTCTCCTCACATCTTCTGCTTCCTTCCACCGACCACTCGAGCAGTACAAGTTGGACAACAGAACAAAACTCATCTCTTCGCTTGGTTCTGCTATCTTTAGAACTTTGCTAACTTCTCTACCTAACTCTGTGTGCCAATGCGTAGAACAAGCACCCAAAAGAGCTTCCCATGAACTATTATTATTACTAGCGTTAGTGACAAGTGAGTTGTACGTTGTCATGAACTCCTTTGCTTCTGCAAGATGTCCACTTCTACCAAACATATCTATCATACATGTTACATGATCTACTTCCAATGGGATTCCATAATCTTTAACCATGGATTCGAAAATCGAGCATCCTTCCTCTACAAGTCCTGAATGGCTGCAAGTTGTCAGCAATCCAATGAATGTCACGTTGTCTGGTTTAGTCCCTGACGCTATCATTCGGTCATAGAGCTTTAGAGCTTCATCTGCTAACCCGTGCATACCAAATGCCAAAAGCATCGTGTTCCAAGATACCAAATCTTTGTTAGCTATATCACCAAACGCACGGTTTGATTCATTGATATCTCCACACTTGGCATACAAGTTAACCAAGGCGTTACCAACATAAGCGTAACCTTGAAATCCACGATGGATCAGACAACCATGGATCATTTTGCCGTGTCCTAAAAGGGCTAAACCTGAACACGCATGAAGAACAGCGCCAAACGCAAAATGATCAGAATCCACCCTAGATTTCATCATTTCAACGAAAAACCTCAGTGCTTGCTCTCCATCTCCATTCCTATCATATCCTGCAATCATAGTAGTCCAAGTAACGATATTTTTCTCAGGAGCTAGATGAAAAAGCTCAAGAGCTTTCTCTGTTTCTCCCGTTTTCATACACGCGTCAATAATAGAATTCCAAGATATCTGAGTCATGACTTCAATAGACTTGAGCTCTCTCATGGCATCATCTCTGCAGCCTACTTTGGCATAGAAACTTAACACGGAGTTTTTTGCCTCAACCGCAGAATCCCACCCGTTCTTCACCATAACAGCATGTACCATCCGTCCATAAACAAGCTCTGATGAAGCACTACAAGCATTCATCAGAGAACTAAATGTGTAACAATCCGGTTCAGACTCACTCTCCAGCATCTCTCTGAATAAGCCTAAACAAGATTCCATCTTTCCACACTGGGAATGACCTGAGATCATTATATTCCACGCATATGTAACCCTTTTCGGCATCTCAACAAAAACATCAAGGGCAGCTTCAAACTCTCCAGCATTCATATACGCAAACAAAAGCGAGCACCAAGTTACTTCATTTCTACTATCATTGCACATATCTTGAAACACTTTGTTTGCGCTAAGAGTATCAGAGCACTTACCGTACATGTCAATAAGGGAATTTTTAACCGGTAATGAAGCACCGTAGCTAGATCGGATAACTAGTGACTGAATCTGTCTTCCGAATCTAACATCGCGTAGACTCGCACAAGTGCTCAAGATCGCTGTAAACGAATAATCATCAGGCTCAGCATCGGAGAATCTCAAGTGTTTGAAAATCGATATGGCTTCCTGATGTAGACCCAAACGGGAATAACTCGTCAACATTGTGTTCCAAGCCACGATATCTCGGTCAGGCATTTGGTCGAACACCTGACGGGCGCTTGCTATGCGACCTGATTTCGCCAAAGACGCAACCTTTGAAGTAAGACGAAACAAAACAGACATTTGGGCATGATCATGAAGTCATATCCCATCTGCTTGTTTGATGTCTATCTGTGAGACTTGGTTCGGAAACTGCATGTGATCAGACGGAGTCACAGTGTTACTGTAAAACTCCATTTTGGGGTCAGCAAGAGTATTGCCGCCACAATTATATTGATTGAATCGGTTTAATACCGGTTTATATATTGGGCAAACCGATGAATGAGAAACCCGGATGATTCTGTGATGTTACTAGTCTTCCTCGCCTTAATATATTTTGTTAATGATCAAATTAATTTATTTAGATATTCTTAATAACTCGTAAAGCTACCCCTTACCTTGTACATGGTTTTTGCATATTACACTCTTTTTCTCTCTTCTTATTTATCTTTCTAACTTGGAGCTCTATTGTGATAAGCATACTGAAAATTGCTGACCGGCGAATACAAGATTTGATTGTCGTAATTTATGGGCTTACATTCACAAAAACACTCTTTACTAATGCTTACGAGTGTATGATAATTTGGTCTGAAGTGATTGTTTGAAATTTGGAACGCAAGTCTTTAAGGAATTTTAAACACTTTCCAGCGTCAAATATTAAACATAAAACGAAAAAGAGGATAACAAAGCAGTGTAAAACAAACCAAACAAAGCAGGTAGAGAGGGAGAAATCATGGGGAGGTGTGAGAGGGTCAGACTGAACACAGGAAAATGACAACTAATTATAATTAACCATCGTATATATGGAAGTAACTTAACGATTGTAGTCATAGTCTGCCATATCACACACCCAGAGTCGGCTTAGAGTGCAAACGGATGAAGTCATCAATTAGAGCATCTATTTTAAAGAGGACAGATTTTAATAATTTTTACATAAATTTGATGACTTATAATTACAATATTGTTTATTAGATATTTTTATTAATATATATGGATAATTAAAATTTTAAACAATAGAAATAGACAACAACAAAAAATTTTTGCCATCAAAACATGTGATTAATTTATTATTTATGATTATATTTCAAGAATAATAATTTTTTCACTATTTTAATCTTTTTATAAATAATTTATAAAATTTGAGTCTTTTTTATTTGAAATTTTGATATATTTTTAAATTATTATTATTTTGCAATTTTAAATAAAATTTATAAAAAGACATAATTTTTATATTTACTTAGGATACTATAAAACTTTACATTGGTACTGCATTCATCTCTTTGCCTAGATTGACAAAGTAGTCAAAGAGCATAATTTTGTTTAATCATCAGCTTGAAATAACACAATATTAACCTGTAAGAATGGTGGTCTAAGACGTGTAACCTCTCATGTCTAAATACAATCGCTTAAAAAATGCTCTATTTTTTACTCAAATTCTGAAAAATTTGGCTAACATGGACTCCATCAGCATCACACGTAAGGACAATGTCGATCCTGTCGTTTATCAACAAACAAACTCCATGGGACCAACATATGTCAACACACGACTTTGCTTCTTCGAGAAAAACCCGAATTTCAGTTTCTTTCTTCCTACAAAAGCACTGATGTCATAACAAGATACCATAAGAGAGAAAAACATGCACAAAAAATTGAACCTGTATACTGATATGGCAAAACAAATTTTGTGAAACTTACAACAGGAAACATAAATTCAAAACATAAACAAACAATCGAGACTTAAAAACGTGTTTTGGCTAGACCTTGGTGTTAGATGACCAATATGAAAACAGACATATAATAACCAATCCATTCGACTCTACGTTCAAGGATGAGATACAACTTTAAAAGATCATGATTTGAGTATTGTCATCATAAGGTAAAAACTTACCGTTTGCACCTGCTTCGTCCAAGAGCAGTTTATGGCTGTTGCATCTGAATCCGATAATTTTTTTGCTTTGTTATATTTTCAGGTGACATGTTTGTTCATATTTCGAGAAGATGATAGCTGACTTGAATTATACAAATTCAAATGTATGCTGTCTAAATTTGCAACATAGACCATGTGTTTGAGATTATAGATACAGCGGAATTAGTGACATGTTTGTTCAAGGATTGCGGAGGAGATGAAATTGCGTCTAAGACTGAGTCATCGGTATATCTCTTGGACCATCCCATAAATGCTCTTAGATCATCATCTCCATCTATCAATGGTTTTTCTGGAATTTTACCGACATTATCTGTGAAATTCAAAAGTTTTGATGGAAATTTAAATTCTGGTAGTTTAGTGGAATTCATGGAATTTAAGAAGGATATTGGTAGATACACTCAGACTATTTGGAAAAAAATAAGGATGAAATGCATAATATTGCATTGCTTGATGTTCGTGGTGGAAACACGGATTGCAATGAATCAAACATTATTGTCACGTTTAAAGAAAATGTTCTACGCTTTAACTGTTTGGCTTATCCAATTTTTATTTGTTTTTTAACTATGAAAATATTATTTTCGGAACCATTTTTTCCATATAACGGTTACATTTATTATACATAAAAATGATATTATGCATTTTATAGTCTCATGTTGGTGTCTAAATTGAACACTTTTTTTGGGTCAAAAATTGAGCACTTTTAAGCAAAAAAAAACTTAAGATAAATATAATCGTTATTATCCAGCTGACACGAATCTCTATACGAGTAGTGTATGTGTGTATAATTAAAAGGAAGCAGCAAAGTAGACTTTTATGGCTAAAGCTTAGAGATATAAATACAAATCATTTCCATGCAATCACGAAAAGAAGATCAGCAAGGAATATGTTGACCATGTTGAAAAACTCCTCAGGCCAAGATTTCTACAAGGAAGAATATTATCATTGAGGGTTATTTCCAACATCTCTTCAATCCAAAAAAAAAAAAAAAGTGACTCAGTGGTGCATGAGTCTTTGAAACCTAAGGTATTTGTAGAGGATAACAAAACCTTCATCCAAACTGATATTTGAAAACCAATTAGCACTCATTTGAGCGAGAGCAGTAGCAGACAACATCCTCATAACACATAAAGTCCTGCATTTTCTTAAATCATCCTCAGCCAAAAAAAAACATTACTTTATCGCAATTAAAAATGATGTGAGCAAAGCTTATAACCGGTTTGAATGAGACTTCATAAATGTAATTCTAATAAAGCTAAAATCCCACACAAAATAGGTAAAATGGGTTATAAAATGCATAACCAGTAAGAATCCTTGCATACCCGTGCATACCAAATGCCAAAAGCATCGTGTTCCAAGATACCAAATCTTTGTTAGCTAGATCACCAAACGCACGGTTTGATTCGTTCATATTTCCACACTTGGCATACAAGTTAACCAAGACGTTACCAATATAAGCATAACCTTGAAAGCCACGGTGGATCAGACAACCATGGATCATTCACAAAGACACTCTAGACTAATTCTTACGAGTGTATGATAATTTGGTCTGAAATGATTGTTCAAAATTTGGAACGCAAGTCTTATTGGAATTTTGAACACTTTTCAACGTCAAATATTAAACATAAAACGAAAAAGAGGATAACAAAGCAGAGTCTGGGAACAACGCAAGAAACAAATCAAACAAAGCAGGTAGAGAGGGAGAAATCATGGGGAGGTGTGAGAGGGTCAGATTGAACACAGGAAAATGACAATTAATTATAATCAACCATGGTATATATACGGAAGTAACTTAACGATTGTAGTCATAGTCTGCCATATCACTCACCCAGAACCGGCTTAGAGAGCAAGCTGATGAAACCATCAATTAGAGCATCTATTTTAAAGAAGACAGATTTTAATAATTTTTACATAAATTTTGATGACTTTTATAATTACAATTTTGTTTATAAGATATTTTTAGTAATATTCATGGATTATTAAAAATTTAAACAATAGAAATAGGCAACAACAAATTTTTTTTGCCATCCATCAATGTCTAAGTATGCGATTAATTTATTGTTTATGATTATATTTCAATAATAATAATTTTTTTCACTATTTTAATCTTTTTATAAATAATTTATGAAATTTGAATTTTGTTTATTTGAAATTTTGATGTATATTTTATATTATTATTATTTTGTGATTTTAAATTAAATTTATAGAAATACATAATTTTTATATTGATTTAGAGTATTATAAAACTCTACATGGTACTGCACTCACCTCTTTGCCTAGATTGTCAAAGTAGTCAAAGAGCATAATTTCGTTTAATCATCAGCTTGAAATAACACAATATTGACCTGTAATCTCTCGTGTCTAAATACAATCGATTGAAAAATGCTCTATTTTGACTCATATTCTGGAAAAGAAGATAACAAAGCAAAGTTTGGAAACAACGCAAGAAACAAAGCAAACAAAGCAGAGTCTGTGGAGGTGTGAGAGGGTCAGATTGAACACAGGAAAATGACAACGCAAGGGAAATATTAAAAACACCAAATCAAGAGGGGAGAAACCACATAGCATCCTTGAGTTTTAAGTCGGAGAGAGTGGGGAAGCGTTTGAAGATCCTTGTTGCAATGTTGTAGACACAAATGTCGGGGCATGGAATGCAATGCCTCTTGGGACCGAAACGGTCATTACGGGTGAAATAGATGGAGTTTGGCTCAATACCATCAGCAGCAGGCACGATGATACCCAAATCGAAAAACAGTGCCTGATCACCTATAGATTCCATACGAATAAGCGTGCTGTTGAGGTTGGGGTGTAGCTCGTTAGGATCCCTCTTGTAGAGGCGGAAGAACCTAGACCTTCCACGGATTGGCTCGTGAGCCCTGGTATAGGCCAACAAAATCTCTCCTGATGTTGTAACAACAAGTCTTTCGCTATGTGAGATGACCTTTTCTTCAGCTCCAAAATCACCCTTAGGAATCTCTTGCTTGTCCAATTCAAGCATAGGGTTCACAGGCGACACATCCTTGAAACCATCGTGTCCAGACAAATCCAGGTGTCGAACGTAACGACGGCTCGCCAGGTAGTAGAGACTGTAACCATTGAGTACCACATCTTTTACGCCTCGGAACTCCCTGCGAACATCGACCCGTATTGGAATATCTGTGTAATGATCATCTCCTTTCTTGCAAAACCCTAAAAATTGGCCAAGCTCAAACTGCCACACAACAACATAGTCTCCAGTCTTGTCGTCAAACCACAAAAGACCTCTCAGATATTCGGTGGTTCGAATACCCCATCTGACATCCCTAATTAGAGTAACCTCGAATTCATTATCTCCTGCTCGCGTAACCTTATAAAGGCCACCCTTGACTGACTCTAGAGGTGGGAGAGGGATCCTCATCTTGCTAAACACATCTACAATAAAGAGATCAGATCGAGAATCTACCACCAGGAACCACTTACCCGAGCTTTCCAGGAATCTATACCCTCGGAAGTCACCCTTCGTCTCGTAAACTCTATCTACCTGTGGGTCGTACAGGCGAAAACCACCCTCTTCTGGAGACAGCAACAGCAGTGGAGATCCGTGTTTTGGACGCAACGTTTGTTTGGAACACAAGTACCAATTCCAACACACCATCTTAGCCCTGTGGAAATCAACATAACTCAAACGATCTAACAGCATTGGGAGTTCCGACCAGCGACCGGAATTACGTGTCCCCATTGTTCCTATTTGTTTCTCGACAGAACTAAGGCCTAAGCGCCTAATCTGTAGACATACATTATTACTGAGTTCCACGTTTACATTAGGTTTTATCTAAAATGGGAATCTTAAACAAAAACTTAAAACATATGTTATTCCTAAAATAAATGGCTTAAACATAATATTAAATTACTACAAAATCGTTATATGAGAGTTACAAAAACAGAGTATCAGCAGCAAATGTTTTTTTTTTTCTTTTTATCAGAGTAAATCTATTATACAGAGAGTCAATAGAAAAAAATTTAGAATACAGTGGTCTTAGAATACTTGAAAAAGAACTCTTCATTATTACAGTAATTAAATAAAATTGTATAGACCTGAATCAACAGTTTTAGGAAGAAGTACCGATCAGACCCGTGAGGTACACTCCCAAGTAATTCCTGTAATTCACTAGGAAGCTCTCTATAATGATTCAGCTTGTTCCTTATGAGTTATGACCCTTAACAAATCGCGGATGCTGTCAAACTTGTACCGCCTGTAACGCCTGTAACGCCCGATATTCTCTAGGAAGATACTATCCAATTTCTCATCCCACCTCGCGGATGATATAACCATGATATTTACTAATTGTGTAAATTCGTAGTAAAAGTCATCAGCATGATTGGGTTTTGACGCTTTGCTTATATGATAACCAAATAAACCATATATTACTCGATAGGGTTCGTATGCGAAATATATAAGTGACTACATTATTTACATATCTTCGTCTGATCGACTTATTTCTAACCCATTTATGTTACACAATTTAGTTTTAATTCTATCTTGGACTTTACCAATGAATAAGTTAAAATTCGTCTCTGAAGATCCAACGGTTGTAACCGCATCTTTGATATGACGTTTGACCTTCTCAACGTTGTTTCTAAGCTCACTTGAACTTTCACCGGTCATCAACCTTTTAACATTCACCGAGACTTCGTCCCTTGTAATTATCTTCTTCTCGCAAAGGTTAATCCCAATGCGCCAATCATCAACCACAAGTTTCCTGTTCGTGAACTGATCTGTCAAAAGCGGATAACATAACAACGGTAAACTGCACCAAACGCTTTCTAGAATCGAGTTCCATCCGCAGTGTGTGAAAAACCCTCCAATGGCCGGGTTTGAGATTACTGCCATTTGACAGCACCACTTGACCAAAAGGCCTCGACCGTCGGCCTGGTCCGTAAACCCGGTTGGAAGAAAGTCCGGCACGTCGGAACCAACTATATCTGGACGTAAAACCCAGATGAAACTAAGACCACTTAGCAGAAGCCCATGTGCTATCTCAACGATCTCTTTCTTACCAACATGTGCATAGCTACCAAACGAGACGTACACGACTGATCCCGTGGCCCGGCCTTTGAGCCACTCGGCACAGTCTGACTCGGCCCATAGGCTTGTGGGGACAACCGATTCCGTTGAGCAAACCGGACCAATAGCGTAAACAGGTTGTTTGGCTTGTAGAGCCGAGAGAGAGTCTGGTTCGAGCTCTTGTACGGTGTTGCATAAAACGAAATCGGCTTTCTTGACGTCTTTGAAGGCCTTGAATATTGTTCTATGGACCACTGTGTTTGTGTCTACGTCTCTGTCGCTCACTTGAAGATATGACATCAAGTCCTTCGGGTGTATTGCCTTAATTCCTGGTATGTAATCGATCACGTCTTCACGATTATCTAGCATCAGTAGCATATAGGTACAAACGTTTCATAAATTATGTAACCAAGACCATTAATATAAAATAAATTTCCAAGAAGAAGATTCATCAACTTCACAAAATACTCAAACTATAAAGTCATATATTCTTCCGAGATAAAAATATATATATAGACCAAATTTTGTTTTTTTTAATAGATTTACTTTTAATATACAGTTAAGTAAAAATAAACATATCAGTGACATGATTAATTAATTAAGTAAGAGTTTTACCAATAGATTTGAAATGACCGTTGGATATGAGGAGATCAATGTGATAGTAGAGATTGAGTACCAAGGCAGGTTCAGTCCAAAACGAGATATTAACAAGGTTGTGCCTGTCGCAAATCATTGATGACCAAACGTAAAACGTGTCGGCGATCAAGCAAGTCACCGGAGAATCATCATCTCGGCGGGATATTTTGGTGATGAGATCATCGACGTGGGCAGAAAAGACGTGGAGAATGCCTTCGAAGAATTGGTCATGGTTGAGCGACCGGTCAAACCCCAAAGGGAAGCCGTCGCTCACGGTGGTATAACGTATGTCAAGGTTTCCAGAGCTGCGAGCAGCGGAGAAGATATCTCCAGTGTCACCTTGGCGAGCGGTGGAGATCTGGTGGTGGATGGAGTCGGTGTTGACGAAAGTGATGGTAAAGCCATGAGAAGCGAGTTTGATGGCTAAGTGTACAAAAGGGATGACATGCCCTTGAAGTGGGAATGGTATCATCATGGCATGAGGCTTTCTCGACATTGCTCTCTCCATCGTTTACTGGAAGTATTTTATTTTCTAGGGTATATTGAGTGATATAGATGTATATACAGACTGAATATTTATACATGGTGTGAGTGAGTTTCTAATGAATATCATTTTTTTCTTCTACAATATTGTTCGTAGAAACCTTGAAAAAATATTATTTTGAAGAAAATTGAACCATTTTACCAAATAAACCAATTTTTTTTTTGGTATGAATGTTAAATAAATAAACCAAGTTCTTTCAAGCTTAACATGATAATATATATCTTTTAAAGTTTTCGACTTAATGATTTATACTTGTGAGGAACTGATCTGTTCTTAAAGGTGAAATTGTCGTAATATTTCACCATTTAGTCAGAAAAAGATGGGGTCATTTCTTAGATCTCATTAACAAATCTGAAGTCGAATTAATCGTGAGTATTATCTTTTTGGAAGGATTAGTTGGGCTTCAGTTCAGATACCCTTCCAATCTTTAAAAAAGAAAGTTTCAGACTATCGACTATTTTGGATGGACAACATACATTTGAATTACACAAGTTATGGCAATAATCTCGATTATACTATCATGTTATAGAAGTTTCCAATGGAAAATCAATTAGTAATGAATATTTTGATATACTGTATGTACGTATCGTTTACTTTATTCTAGATTTTCTTTCAATTCCAACGTAGTTTTCCTAGCATAGGTACTCATCATACGGATTATGTTGTGAATGTAAATTAAAACTCGAATATGCCTATTAGCCTAACATAACATACACATATAATGAATGATTAATTATATTTTTTTATCTTCGAAAAAATATTGGGGCAGAAGCCAGATTTGGTTTTGGGAAAAGATGGAGAGGATGAATTTTCAATGGCCACGTAGAGACGGTCTGTTCGTGTGCGAGGTCGACATGAGAAAAACGAGTGGACCAGTGTAACTAAAGTAGATTTTGTCATTTTATGACAAGTTGGCTTAGACATCACTTTCGTAAGGGACTTAACATCATTGTCTTCAATTATTTTGTCAGTTCTATAATTTTAACTTTAAATGTGTACGTACACAGGAGCGGATCTACAGAATATTTTTCATGACTGTATAAATGGTAAGAAACAAACAAAAAATAAGAAAAATAAAGATTTGATCGTGGGAATATAGGGAGCACAGTGAAATTTAAATCTACTCATTTAGGAAATATGTTTAGAACTTCAATACTAAATATTGAATATCAACATTACCAAAAAAAAAATATTGAATATCAAAATATGAGCATTAATGTAAGCAAAACAGAAAAATGACTAGTTGACTACACTATTACATAGCTTAGTCTGATCAATTGATTTCTAACCCATAAATATTACACAATTGAGTTTTTATTTTATCTTGGACCTCACAAACGAATGAGTTAAAATTCGTCTCAGAAGATCCAACGGTTGTAACCGCATCGTTAATATGACGTTTGAATTTTTCAACGTATTTTTTCAACTCATTTGAAGTTTCACCGTGCATCAACCGCTTAACACTCACCGAGACTTCATCCCTTGTGATTATCTTCTTCTCACAAAGGTTAATCCCAATGCGCCAATCATCGACCACAAGTTTCCGGTTCGTGAACTGATCGGTCAAAAGCGGATAACATAACAACGGTATACCACACCAAACGCTTTCTAGAATCGA
>ASZH01045335.1:0-26953 GCA_000411075.1 Sisymbrium irio | reverse complement strand
ACTTTTTAGATTTTTTTTTATTTTAAATAATTTTTAAATTAATTTTTTAATAAATTTTTATTTTTTTATTTTTTTATTACTCACCCGCAACCGCCCGTAACCGCAAACGCTGGCGGAAAACAGCTTTTGATTTTTTGCGGTATAAAACGGTATAAAACAATATACAGCGATTTTTATAATTGTTACTAACCGCCACCAACCACTATCATCTACTGCGTTTGCGTTTGCCCCAATCAAACTCTAACTCAAAACCAATTTTCTCACCCTCTCTTAACATACACGAATGTCTTCTGCGTCGATTTTCCACGTATTTTAAGGATAAAGATCCTACGGACAGTGAAACGTCATCACAAACGCACCCATGTCAGAGATCATTTGGTTCCGTTCACACACAGTCAAAGAGTTAAATAGTCAAAACCCTCCCGCAACGTCATCAACCCTCTCTCTATAAATACTCCACTCGATTACCACCACCGAATCATCAAATCTCCTGGCAATGGAAACTCCCACTGGCACCATCATCTTCACCACCATTGGTCGCACTCACTACGGCTTCGACGTCTTCTCTCTCCACATCGACTCCTCCCTCGAACGCTGTTTAACAGACGGCGTTTCCGTTAACTTCAACGCTCAGTTCACCAACGATAACGGAAACGATGTCGTCTTCCTTTCGGAACGATCCGGATTTGCTCAGATTTTCAGAACCCGACCCGGAGATTCTAAGCCCGAGCAGCTTCCCGGAGCTCCGGAAAGCTACTTCCACGACCGTCCAATCATTACTCAAAACAACAGACTCTACTTCATTTCATCTCACGAGCAGCCTGATCGTCATTTCAAGAATTGGACTGCGCTTTACGCTGTGAACCTCGACGGCCAAGAGAACGAGATTACACGTGTCACTCCACCAGACGTAGCTGATTTTAGCCCGGCGGTTTCTCAGTCTGGAGAGTATTTGGCCGTAGCGTCCTACGGATCACGCTCTTGGGGCGGTGAGTTCCACGAGATCAACACTGATATTGTTGTTTTCAAAGCAACCGAGCCGGAGACGAGAGTGGTGATCTCTGAGCGAGGCGGATGGCCGACTTGGTCCGGCGATTCAACCGTTTTCTTCCACCGCAAAGCTGACGACGGTTGGTGGAGCATTTTCCGGGTGGATGTACCGGCGAATTTCAAAGATTCTCCGGTCGAACCGATCAGAGTCACTCCATCTGGACTCCATTGCTTCACTCCTGCAGCTTTCCACGACGGTAAACGAATCGCCGTCGCTACTCGTCGTCGTGGCGTCAACCACCGTCACATCGAGATATTCGACATTGAAAGCAAAACGTTTAAACCGGTGACAGAGCCACTCAACCCGAGTTTCCACCATTATAACCCCTTCGTCTCTGCTGATTCAGAGTTCCTCGGATACCACCGATTCCGAGGCGAGTTGACTCAGGGTGAGTCTATCGTCCCGAACCTAGAATCGATCGCGTCACCGATCAAAACTCTCCGCTTACTCAGACTAAACGGATCGTTTCCGTCGTCATCACCTGACGGTGATCTGATCGCATTAAACCCCGATTTCGAAATTAACAACCGTGGCATCAACATCGTGAAATCCGACGGTTCAAAACGATGGACGTTGATCAAAGATCGTATAGCTTTCGACAATTCGTGGAGTCCAACGGAGCGTCATGTCATCTACGCGTCTCTCGGTCCGATCTTCCGCCCCGTAGGAATTTCGGTTCAGATTGCTCGGATTAAATTCGATCCGTTAGATCTAACGGCCGATAAAGAAGAGCTTCCATGTGAAGTGAAGTTTCTTACTCTAGATAACACTGGGAATAACGCCTTCCCGTCTTGCTCTCCCGATGGTAAGTCCGTCGTGTTCCGATCTGGACGATCAGGTCATAAGAACCTCTACATTATAGATGCTGTTAACGGAGAATCTGAAAACGGAGACGGCATACGACGGTTGACGGAAGGGCCGTGGATCGACACTATGCCTTGCTGGTCTCCGAAAGGAGATCTCATCGGGTTCTCATCGAACCGTCACGATCCATCGAACACGCAGGCTTTCGGCGCTTACGTGGTGAGGCCTGACGGTTCCGGTTTGAGGAGGATCCAAGTTGCGCCGGAGGGGTCGGAGGAAGCGGCGAGAGAGAAGGTTAACCACGTGAGATTCAACAAGGATGGTGACTGGCTAGTTTTCACGTCGAATCTCGGTGGAATTACGGCGGAGCCGGTGGCGATGCCGAACCAGTATCAGCCGTACGGAGATTTGTACGTTGTGAACTTGGACGGGACGGGGCTGAGGAGGGTGACGTCGACAGGGTATGAAGATGGAACTCCCACGTGGCATACTGTGGACGATTTGGATCTGAGTCGGTTGAGTTTGAACGGTCAAGATGGAGACAAGCTTGAGGGTCAATTTGTGGAGCAGTTGTGGATTTCCTGCGAAATTTAATTTTTTTAACAAAGTGTCATCCATTGCAGAGAATGGGCATGTAATTTCCCCTCCGTTGAATAAAACAAAGTGAATCTTTTTCTTTTTTTTGCCGTCAATTTCTTTTCTTTATTGATTGGGTCAGTAATACGAAGACAGGATTTACAAAATTTGCGGAAGAAATATAAGTTGGGCCAATTAAAGCCCAAATGATAAAGAGATAAGTTACCAAAGATTTTCAGTGAAAAAAAAACACGTGCTTATATAATTTGAAAGATTTGATGCACGCGTTTTGAAATAAATAATTTAATTTGTAGTGAATAATCAAAAGCGGGGATAGCTCAGTTGGGAGAGCGTCAGACTGAAGATCTGAAGGTCGCGTGTTCGATCCACGCTCACCGCATCTTTATTTTTTTCCTCATTTAAGCCCATTGGGCCCTTCACTTCCAAACCGTTCTTAACCTATATATACTTTCGGCCCAAATGTTGACTTATTAGAGCCCAAATGTTGGGTTGACTTATTTGGAGAGTTTGACTAGTGACAGAGTTTCTGTTGTTACCTCTTAAACTTTGAACTCAAGTCGGAGCCGCACTGGTGAGGCGAAGCCATGGCGGAAGATGACAGCCGGCGCAAGTGGAATCCTCGTGCCGGTCCATATCTCGGAGAAGTCTCCTCTTTGGCTTTTCTCAATCTTCCGCAACATGTTTCTTCCATTCCCTATCTTCTCGCCGGTAGGCACTCCCCGAGAAACTTTTGTTTTCCAAATTAGATTCCGATTAAAAGCTTTGGATGTGATTAGGGTTTCATTTTTATTTGGAAAAAATAGGGTCTGGTTCGGAGATTCTGCTTTATGAATTGAGCTCAGGGGAGTTGATTCACTCGTTTCAAGTGTTTGAGGGAGTACGCGTCCATGGAACTATTTGTAGCAGCAGCTTTGTTCGTTCAGGCGAACGATATACGTATAAGCTTGTCATATTCGGAGAGAAGAAAGTGAAGATCTTTTCATTGATTGTTGAAGTAGCCTCGAGTACTGGTGAAATCTCCTTGCATTTGGAAATACTTGATTCTTTGCCGAGGCTTAGCAATTGGGTTTTCGACGTTTGTTTCTTGCAGGTTGAAAAGTTTAAACTATCCGTTTGTCTGTTTTGTAATATCTGCTTGATTTTTAATAATGTTACTTGATTTTTGATAAGTGGGTTTTGTTGTTATTGTGATAGGAATCCTCTGACTCGTTGGAAGAAGAGTATAAGCTTCTAGCTATTGGATGTAGTGATAATTCTCTCTCCATTTGGGATGTTAAAGAATCGCGTATGGCTTTTGAGATTCAGTCACCAGGTTAGTTTTGCTTCTCTTGGGTTTAAGGGTTTTGAAGATTCAGTTTTATGCTCAAGTACTTGATTTGGTTTTGCAGAAAGGTGTCTACTTTATACTATGCGATTATGGGGCAACAGTATTTCGACGCTCCGCATAGCCTGTGGCACTATCTTTAATGAGGTAGGCTAACTTTTCTTTTCTTTCTTCACCTTGAATCTTCTTCCCGTTGGTTATTTATTTAGTCTTGCTGCCATTTCTCCATTCTAATTTGGTGTCTGAGATAGTTTAAGTAAGTGGAATCGACTGGTTTTTGGCAGATCATTGTTTGGAAGGCAGCTGGTCTTGATGGTGACAACTTAGGCAATGAGAAATATTGTGCGTCCCATATGCTTAGACTTACTGGTCATGAGGGTTCAATATTTCGCATTGTTTGGTCTTTGGATGGATCTAAACTAGTCTCCGTCTCTGATGATCGTAGGTGAACATTTTTTTTTCACTTTACCTTTCCTTGAGTCTTTTTGTTTATGTGTCTAACGGCGTATAATCTTTTGCTTTTACAGTGCTAGGATATGGGAAATTGATTCGCAAGAGGTCATTGGCCCTGTGCTGTTTGGTCACAGTGTTAGGGTTTGGGACTGCTGCATCTCAGATTCTGTATGTACCTCGAATTTCTTTGACTTGTTATATAGTTTTCTTCGAACTTTTGCATTCATCTGAGTATTATGCTAAGAGATTAGAATCATAATGTGAATGTCAGTGCGGCGGTGAGAAAAATTATCAGTCCAGTTCTAATGAATAGAGGAACTGTCACTGTTCTAATTTTCAAGCAGGTTTTGTAGATATAAATCTGTTCATACATATGATCATATACGATAGATGAGCACATTAAAATTTTAACGTATGGATTGTTGAATTCGGATGTTTTGCTGTTTCAGTTGATTGTCACTGCTGGTGAGGACTGTACATGCCGCATCTGGGGCGTGGATGGTACGCAGCTGGAAGTGATAAAGGAACATATGTAAGTGATGACATGGTGTTTTGGTTGATCACACTATTCCAATCGTGGTTTTATGTTACTATTACTGATGAAGAGCCATTGTTTACTATACAGTGGAAGAGGCATATGGAGATGTTTGTATGATCCGAAATCATCCCTTCTTGTTACCGCTGGATTTGACTCCGCAATCAAAGTACATCAGTTGCATCATTGTGGGTCTGAAATCTTGTTGGATACTGTAGGAGGGGATAACTCACAAGATAAAGTGGAATCTCTTTCAGCCCGTCTCCCAAATTCAGCGCAGCATACTGGTCTCATGGACAGGTAGTACATGTGCCTTCACAAGATTTTAGAATCTACCGAATTTGCGTTTTTAAGTAACAAATGAATGGTAGTAAATTCAAAATAATGATAGAAAGTCGAGGAGGTTTAGCAAATATGTTAATTTGGGTTTTCTTGTGTACAATTGTAAATGTGATTCTTTGCCCCTTGCAGCAAGAGTGAGTACGTACGCTGTTTGCAGTTTACGCAGGAAGATACCATGTATGTGGCCACAAATCATGGTTGCTTATTCCATGCAAGATTATTGCCATCTGGAAATGTAAGGTGGACTGAATTAGTTCGCATTCCTGAAGAAGGGCCTATCATTACGATGGATGTTTTGCCTGGAGGCAAAGTACACGAGTCTTGTGCATTAGATGATTGGGTTGCCCTTGGAGATGGCAAAGGGAATATGACAATTGTTCGGGTTGTTGGTGATATTTATAACCCACTTGCAGGATCAAATCAAAGTTGGAAGGCTAGCCCAGAGAGACAACTTCTGGGGACCTTCTGGTGCAAATCATTAGGATATAGGTAAATACCCTCGTTGATTGAAAGTTTACTGGGCATATATAATGAATAATTTTCCTGGACAACACACGCCATGTGTAGAATCGTTATGGTGAGAAAAATTATGAGATTACAATTTTCAGACTCTGGCTTCCAGGTTTGTTTGCTCTTGCAACCCTAGAGGACTATTGAAGCTGTGGAGACTATCTGATCCTTTAGCTTCTAGTGCTTCTGAAACTTATGATATCTCCCTCTTGGCCGAATTCTCCTCTTCTTTTGGAATGCGAATAATGTGTGTAGATGCATCAGCTGAAGATGAGGTAATATCCGTTTCACTTGTTGCCATGTTTCTGTATTATGTTAATTTTGTGTTCCTCTCTACATTAAGAGCTAAGAATACCATTCTTAGTTACCCCAAAACTCGGACACAAATATTATGTTGATATTAAGTCTAAAAGTTTGCATCCAAGAGTTGTGTTGTGTTTTAGTCCTGTGAAGTTTGTATTTGTATTGATATGATTGTTGCTTGCAGGTGCTTGTGTGTGGAGATTTACGTGGCAATGTCACACTCTTTCCTCTGTCAAAGGATATGCTGAAGGGGATTTCTGTTTCTCCAGAATTGAAGATACCTTCATTTAACTATTTCAAAGCTGCCCATGGGGTTTCAACTATTTCCAGTATTTCAGTGGCCAAATTAACTTCCAACAAAGCTGAAATATGCTCGGTATGACTAATTTATGTACGTTTGTTATCTTCTGCTCTTGGTGATTGTTTGGTTTATCAGGGACAATAAATCATGAAATACTTGCTATTATTTTGTTTTCACGTGGTCAATGATCTTGTTTTTTCTGATCTTTCCCTTTTCCAAATCTCATTTTCAGACTGGAGGAGACGGTTGCATATGCTATTTCGAATATGACAGAGAGAGGCAGGCTTTAGAGTTCATGGGTTTGAAACAATTGAAAGAGTTGAGCTTAGTTCAATCTGTTTGCCAAGGCAAGCACTCTTCCAAAGACAAATCACACAACGAATATGCTGCCGGATTTGCATCGACGGATTTTATGTTGTGGAACCTAACAGCTGAAACAAAGGTCCACCCCATTCTCAGTCTATTGATCTTTTTTTAAAGCGAGCTGTAATAAAACTCTGAACGTCTTATGACAACAGGTTGCACAGATCTCATGTGGCGGATGGCGCCGTCCCCACTCTTTTTATCTCGGGGACATCCCTGAGATGCAAAACTGTTTTGCTTATGTGAAGGTGCATCCTTAGTCTCACGTTTAAAGTGGTATATTAATGTTTGGTCTTTGACTGATCGTCGACCTGTCTCTTCCTTAGGATGATGTCATTCATATTCATAGACACTGGGTTGGAGGGCAGAAGACCAAAGTCTTTCCTCTAAACTTGCATACACAATTTCATGGAAGAGAATTACATTCGTTATGTTTCATCTCTGCGGACACAAAAGCTGGATTTGAATCTGAAGAACGTAAAAAATCTGATCGGTCTAGTTGGATTGCAACAGGGTGTGAAGATGGATCTGTGAGACTGACTAGGTAGGTGTTAGTCTTATTAAATTGTTTTAACTATTAAGTGATACTTGATGATAGAAATACTTTATCTAATTGTTTAGAATTGTTTGGGGTTCATCTAGGTATGCATCTGAGTTTGGAAATTGGTCAACATCAGAGCTATTAGGAGAACATGTTGGAGGCTCAGCTGTGAGATCAGTTTGCTGTGTATCAAACATGCACATAATTGCTTCAGACATACCTAACTTACCAGACATGCGCGGACAAGACTCTGCAGTGGATGATAGTGAAAGCCCTTGCTTACTGATATCTGTTGGAGCCAAGCGTGTCATAACCTCTTGGCTCCTAAGGAATGGTAAACAAAATAAGAAGGGAGAGTCTTTTATATGTGATAATGGAGACGATAGAGCTTCATCGGACGTCTCATCAGTGACGTTCCAATGGCTTGCTACGGACATGCCGTCCAAAAGTAAAAAGATTGAGAAATCTCCAAAACTGGATGAGGTAGAAGAAGATTCTAGTGTCAATGTCACAAAATCAAGATCAAATTTGTACCACGAGCGAGAAAATTATGAAGATGACTGGAGATACATGGCCGCCACTGCATTTCTAGTAAAAAGTGTTGGTTCCAGGTGAGAGGGAAAGCCGTCACTTGCTTTGATCAAATCCATCAATGATAGACGATGTTCTTCATCTTTTCTCTTCATATTTTCAGGTTAACTATCTGTTTTATCGCTGTGGCTTGCTCTGATGCCACACTTACATTACGAGCCCTGATCTTGCCACATAGATTATGGTAACCAGAAGAAGCGTTCTACTTGTTTGATGACTTTGATTTTTACCTTGAGTTTCTCCACAATTTACTTGTGCGTTTTATTTTGATCGACTCCGCGCCTATTTTCAGGTTTGATGTTGCGTCTTTGGTTCCTCTGACATCTCCAGTCCTTTCATTACGACACGCCATTGTGCCTCTGCATCCCCCACGTGAAGGTTTAGCCATTGATATCAGTTGACCTTTTATGAGTTATTTTCTTTTAATGTTAAATGAAGTTGATTTCTCAATACCTTCTTGTCGTAAAAGTCAAAACATTTTTTTGTAAGAAAACCCATTCGTGTAACAATTTTGGTAACTTTACCTGACAGGAAATAAGAATTCATCACCTAGCGAGGCATATCTTCTCATCAGTGGAGCCACAGATGGAAGCATAGCCTTTTGGGATGTAACAATATGTGTAGAAGCTTTTGTAAAGCAAGTATCGAGCCTCCATATTGAGAAGTTCATTGATTGTCAGAAACGACCACGAACTGGAAGAGGAAGCCAAGGTGGTAGGAAATTGAAACTGTTAGGCCCCAACATTTCTAAGGGAACACAAGACAGTAGCAGTAACTCAATTAGTGAAGCTGCAGAAGAAGATCCAGCCACGTCTTCGCAAGTATCGAATGGCGTTGTTCCTCGGGAAAACGATAGAAACGAAAGTGCAGATTCTCCAC
Source organism: Sisymbrium irio (assembly GCA_000411075.1). Classification (NCBI taxonomy): domain Eukaryota; kingdom Viridiplantae; phylum Streptophyta; class Magnoliopsida; order Brassicales; family Brassicaceae; genus Sisymbrium; species Sisymbrium irio. Next base: position 18,359 of record ASZH01045335.1, on the reverse strand, counting down.
CTGATACTAGCGAGATAAAGCCTTCACATGTCGTTAAGAATGCACATCAATCTGGAGTTAATTGCCTTCATGTTTCCCGCTCTAGTACTTCTCCAAGTTACGGCAATGGTTTGATGTTCAATGTGATTAGCGGGGGTGATGATCAAGCCCTTCATTGTCTTAGCTTCAACATCGTTAGCAGTAAATCTGAAATAATGGATCTAAAACAAACCCAAAGTTACAGTATCAGGCTCACAGACCGTGGAGGTATTGCATCAGCTCATAGCTCTGCCATCAAAGGTACTACACCTCGGAAAACTCTATATGTGGATCATTTAATATGTCCTCAACTGTAAAGCAAAAAGAGGTTATTTTTCACCATTTCCCTAATGAAAAGACTGAACCTTGATTTTGATATGGTGAAGGCGTGTGGATGGACGTAAAGTGGATATTCTCAACAGGCCTTGATCAACGTGTGAGATGTTGGTATCTCGACAAAGATGGTAAATTGATCGAGCACGCTCATATAGTCATCAGTGTACCCGAGCCAGAGGCGCTTGATGCTAAAGCCATTGATGAGTAAGTAAAATGCATTAATACTCTCATAATCCTTTACAAAATACTGTATATTTGTAACTCTTTACCTTTTTTCTATTGCCATATCTCACATAGATTTGAATCTGTCTTCAGAAACCGATACCAAATCGCTATCGCTGGACGCGGAATCCAAATGGTTGAATTCTCCGGTTAACAGCACGGTTTGGTACACTAGTAGGATTTATTTACAACCATTGTCCATTGAGGCTTCAAGATATCTCAGTCAAGCCGTGTTCCCAACCAAATTTTGATTGCTGGTGATATTAAACCGGGTTTTAATTTCTGGTTTTAAGTTTGATTAGAAATGTGTTTTTTTGTCGGTGCGCTATTAAATTCTAGCTATCATGTTTCTGAACCCAATTTGATAGTTACATTATTGCTCTAGATCGGTACATGGAAATTGTGCCCATGTGGGACCTTTATGGACGAAATATCAACGTTACACATGACCTTATTCAATTACTACTAATACAATTCATTAATATTATATCCGTCCAATATAATATTTTTAAGTAATAAATTAATTTGTAAATCCATAAACGCTTATGAAGTATTCCATTTGCCATTTGTATTTAGCGGACGTATTTTCTAATAGACTGTTTTGATAAATTAATAGTATTGTTTATCCAAATGAACATGTGCTTACAGATATTTATTTCTTTATGATGTACATATTCTTGATTCAGATCGGTGGTTTATGTCTATCCATATGCTCATATAGTAATTGGTGACCAGATCTGTGAATCATATTTGTTACTTTCGTTTGTTGGTGTTGCTGTTGTTTTTTCAATAGTTTAAGAGAAGGAATAGCACAATAATAATGTTCGCATATTCTTCCAAATCTGGTGGTTGATCAAGTAAAATATTCTCAAATGTTTCGCATGACTTAAGTATGTGTTTCTTTTTATTTTTAAAAACTTGTCTAGACTGCTTAGTTTTGATGATAGAAATTATCTACAACATTTGTAGTGCAAGACAATACATCGTTACATATATAATAACCCAATAGCTCGTTAACTGGAATTTTAATTCTTTATTAACTATGCAACTCAATGCTGATCTTATTTTAAAATTCACTAACGGTCGACTACACTGTATTGTATGTTTATGGTTTGTCAATTGTGCTAGTGGTTGTAGTGGTATTGCTCTTAATTAAACTGTCGGATAAATTTGTGATAATTCGATGAATTTAATTACATTGAAAAACCTAACCACGATTAATTATTATTACTCAAAAAATAAGTTTTGTCAGAGAAGCAAAACAATTGGGAATTTCAGAAAATCCTTGAATTAGTGAAAGAGCTAAACAAACTTACAGATTGATGTTATTTTTTATTATAAAACCCTGGACTCCAAATAACTTTTATATGTTGATTACTTTTATCCGATCGGAGACGACATTTCAAGATGTTGATATTTCAAGAGTAAGTAAAGTATATAATAATAAAAGGTTCAAACTTCCAACACTGGTCAAAACTATTGTTTGTGTGCATGAATTAAGCATGCAGCAAAAATACAATCTACCAAACTACCTTCTCATCGTATTTCACTTGCACAACTTAGAATTTTCTACGGTTTTTGGACTTATATTTATTTATTAGCACTCAAAGTTGACCGCTAAATTAGTTTAATCGTTTATAAAAGTTAAGCTATTAGAATTATCCAGAAAACACAAAATCATTTGCCTTCCAAGTTCCAATGCTCATGTATTTCACATCACCAACTAGTTGAGCAATTTTATTTCACAAAAAAATTACGAATAACGTAAACATGCATGTATTTGCCACAAAGGACAATTATAAACAAATCTTTTTGGTAAATCAATTTAATCAACATAATATAACGTTTTTATATATATCATAACACTAGACACGTTCCTTTTCTTTTCAACAACACTAGACAGTAGACACGTTCCAAACTAACAAAAACCATTTATTAATCTGAATTCGAAGGTAAGTAAGCTTGGATTAATTAACATGTAAAAGTATAAACCTTGGCTGATAATTTCACTCTTTAAGCGAATTACGAACTTAGATCAATTCAACAACCACGTTTAAATCATGATTAAATAAATACATAATGCGAATATTTTTTTCATTTTTATTATAATTGTTCTCGAATTGTTTATCATGCCTTGCACAAAAATATTTTTTCCCACAGATAAATTAATTAAAATTGGCTAGGTACATTACCAACCCCACTACAGATATGTGAGCAAATTACACAATACACACACGAATCAGCTGTTAAGCCGAGCCGAGCCGAGCCGAGATAGTGTAGCAGAGTAGCAGACTCTTGCGAAACTTCCGAAACCTGCAGCACTTGTTGGGCTACTGGTACCTCCCGGTTGCTCTATATATATATATATATATATCTGTATTTTGGTTGAGCTACATCAATTCATTGAGAAATTAGATCGATTACAAACAAAAATATTATTACTATACTTCTGGAAAGTAATACTAATAATATTCATATACAATATACATGTGCCGAATAACTTAAGTTAAAGACTTATACTGTAGTAAATATAAGAAAATATATAATTGCATGACCAAAAATAAAATATTGATAAACAAAGAAAAACAAAGAATAGCATGATTGTAAGTGAAGTAGCTCAAATCCATCACTAGACAGTGATCTAAATCTAGCCGTTTAATGAGAGATCTAATGGTCATCATTTTGTCTCAACAACATCATTATTTGTTTATATCAATATGCTTCCACCTACCCCAAAACTAGTTCATGATTTATGAAAGTTTATGTTCCACTTCAGTTTTGTAGTCTTGTTTTTCCTATCCTCAGTAATCATGAAATTATATAAACTCCTTTTAATTTGAAATAAGTCTGTTTGGTCTATTTAAGTGTATATGGTTGGTAGACTAATGCAGTAGAATGGATTGATTAGTGATTACTATAGAAATTCAAAATACTTAGATTTTAAAATGTTCATATTCATATGTAGATTTGTTAATATTTATAGATATTTAAATCTAATTTAAATATGTATCTGCAAATATCCAAATCAAATTTTTGTTTTTTTTATATCTTTACTCTTAACCTACTTATATAAGATCATATATTTTGGAATTATATTTAATATGTTTACGGACCTCAAATTCTATGATAGCTACAACCCAATTAATTATTCATACCCCTAGTCACATAGATTACCGAAGGCTACTAAATTCATACTATGCATAATTTCGACTAATTTTAAGTTTGTAACTGTAAAAATAAAAGAATCACAAAAAAATATATTTCCAAACTATATACGTAGCCGAATAAGCCAAAGAAATAGACGTAGCCGAGTAAGCCAAAGAAGTGGATGTGAAGAAGTCGAAAAAGAGTAAAAAGGAGCAGAGTTAACCTATAGAATCGGTGGCCAGTCAACAGTGCCGTTAATCCCTATAAATAGCAACGGCGTTTAGAACCACAAATCGTCCCGAGTCGTTTCCTTCGGTATAAGATTTGCTTTGAGGCTTTTAGGCATAGAGAATCTGATTCTCCCCCAGATCTGAACCGCCTTCATCGCAATTCTCTTATCGCCCAAAGGTATCGCTCCTCCTTCTTCCTCTTTCATTCATCCTTCTCGTCGTCCGTTTCGTTTGTTAAATCTCCGACGAAATGAGATGATGATTTCCCGATTCAGATTTGAATTTTCTCGAACCGTTTACGCCGTATCGTAACTAGATCTGCGATAGCGTTCTGAAGTTTCGAGTGATGTGATTAGGTCTTAAGGTTTATATAATGGTTGTTCCAGGCGAATCTATGAATGTTTCGTTTTGCGATACCACAGAGATTTAAGTATTAGGTTTAGCTCAGATTTATAACGTGTCTGGATCTGTTCGTTAGTATCTAGAATCTTCCTTGGCTTGTTTCAGTTATAACGGATCTTCATGATTGATGAGTGTGTGCTAAGATTTGGATTAAAATGCACTGCATTAAGTCCGAAGCTATAAATGAGTCTTCCTAGTTATTTATTGCTCATTTACTGTGGACCTTCAAGTTCCTTTAAGGTCAGATTTAGCATTTTCTGTTATTTATTCATATAGAGATTGATCTCTCCATCATTTTTGGGGGTGATACTGTGTCACAACCAATCTTGGGGAATCTATCGAGTATAAGGAGCGATTCATTTAGGATAAGATGCTGTTTTGATAAGTTGTTCCACGAATCTCTCTAGCTTTATGTCACTTGAGTGTGGAATCTAATGATTCTTTTTTAACTTTTATAAAGGTTTAGTGACATACAAATAATGATGAATGCTTCTACTTTTAGTATTGTTTACGAGGTTGCTGATTCAATCTTTCTTATCTTCTTTTGTAGCTTTGAAAAAAAAAAATGGAGACTTTCCTATTCACATCCGAGTCTGTGAACGAAGGACACCCAGACAAACTTTGCGATCAGATCTCTGATGCAGTCCTCGATGCTTGCCTTGAGCAAGACCCTGACAGCAAAGTTGCCTGTGAGACATGCACCAAGACCAACATGGTCATGGTTTTCGGTGAGATCACCACCAAGGCTACTGTCGATTACGAGAAGATCGTGCGTGACACTTGCCGGTCCATTGGATTCGTCTCTGATGACGTTGGTCTCGACGCAGACAAATGCAAGGTCCTAGTCAACATTGAACAACAGAGCCCAGACATTGCTCAAGGTGTTCACGGTCACTTCACCAAGCGGCCAGAAGACATTGGAGCTGGTGACCAAGGTCACATGTTTGGTTACGCTACTGACGAAACCCCTGAGCTCATGCCTCTGAGCCATGTCCTTGCAACCAAGATCGGTGCTCGTCTTACAGAAGTCAGAAAGAACGGAACTTGCCGTTGGTTAAGACCAGACGGCAAAACCCAAGTCACCGTCGAGTACTACAACGACAATGGCGCAATGGTTCCAGTCCGTGTCCACACCGTCCTTATCTCAACCCAGCACGATGAAACCGTGACTAACGACGAAATCGCACGTGACCTCAAGGAGCACGTCATCACACCAATCATCCCAGAGAAATACCTCGACGACAAAACCATCTTCCACCTTAACCCATCAGGTCGGTTCGTGATCGGTGGACCACACGGTGACGCCGGTTTAACCGGACGTAAGATCATCATCGACACTTACGGAGGATGGGGAGCTCATGGAGGAGGTGCTTTCTCAGGAAAAGACCCAACCAAAGTCGACAGAAGTGGAGCTTACATCGTGAGGCAAGCCGCCAAGAGCGTTGTCGCTAACGGAATGGCTCGCAGGGCTCTTGTTCAGGTCTCGTACGCCATTGGTGTTCCCGAGCCATTGTCCGTCTTCGTGGACACTTACGGAACAGGGTTGATTCCAGACAAGGAGATACTGAAGATCGTGAAAGAGAGCTTCGATTTCAGACCAGGAATGATGACGATCAACTTGGACTTGAAGAGAGGAGGCAATGGAAGGTTTTTGAAAACGGCGGCGTATGGACATTTCGGAAGAGACGACCCTGACTTCACCTGGGAGGTCGTGAAGCCACTCAAGTGGGACAAACCTCAGGCTTAAGATTTATTATTATTATCATGATTTAATATTTCTTATGCTTGTTTCTATCTTTTTCACCTTTTAAACACCTACCATGAGCAATAATTAAATCCCTTTGTTTCTGTTTTTCTTTATTTTTGTACTTTTGGAATGAAAGTTTCTGGTTTGTTTACTATTATTGATCACCTTTATCATGTTTTTTTTTCTCTACCTTCATTGATGACAATAACCTAAAGATCACAGATGATATAATTAAATCCAACATTTAGTTCTACTCTCGGACATTTGTGTGTAAGAATATGTACTGGAGACATTTGTCACTTGCAATACTAGTTGTAATGGCACGTTCAGAAAGTAAGGTGGGCTTGTTCGCAACTTGGCATAATGATGTAACTATTATTTGGTAATTCCTAAGAATCTTATTAGCATATTTGATAAATGATTATGTAAAAGATCTGATTCTCCCCCAGATCTGATTCTCCGCCATCGCAAGTCTCTGATAAGTCCAAGCTTTGCTCTATTGGACCTGCGGTGGGCTTCGTTCTTATATTGTCTTTCAAGCCCAGTATCCTTAGTAACCTAATTTACTGTCTCGTTGTAAACATTTTATGAACCAAAATTATGAACAAACTATCTTCTTCCTTAAACTTCTATCAGTCTCTATCGCCCAAAGGTAACACTCCTCCTTCTTCCTCTTCGATTCATCTTCTCGTCGTCTGTTTTCCAGCATTAGCTTCAAAGTTCCTTGTGTTAATCGAAGTTTAGATTTGTTGCAGACTTGAGTTTGTAATGTTTGGTTTTAGTTTGTTATGGTTTTATATTTCAATGTCAGTTATCCGGTCTGTGTGTAACCAATCTCATGTATCCTTCTAAACCCGGTTTAACCCAATTTAAAAATAAAACCGGATAAATAAGTCTTCAATCGGTCGGATGGTTTAATGATTTCAGAGCAGAAACAAATGACATTTTGGTGTTTTCTTTCTTGTTTCTCAGATTATTATGGTTCATTCCTTAGATTTGCAGAGCTTTATTCTCCGAGCTCGAGTGCTTAAACTTTACAGGCAAGCATTGAAGATAGCTCACAGAGCTCCTCCACATGCTAGAGGTTAATGTGTTTTCATTTCTCTGCGCGTCTTTGCGTTTGAGTCCTACTCGTGTTCCTCGGTGATATATGTTAATCCGTGTTCATGCTATAGGGGAATTAAAACAAAGTATTAGACAAGAGATGGAAAAGAACAGTGAGTGTAAGGACAAGCAAAAGATCAGGTATCTGATTAGTGAAGGATTAGAGAGGATTAAACAACTTGATGAGATGTTGGACATGCAAGGCCATTAAAATCTGCTTTCTCTTTATGTAATGTATGAAAGCATGTGAGATCAACATTTTGTGTGATTATAACAAATCTATAAGTACACAATGAGCAACACATTCTTGGAGTGTTCGTTTGATGCTTGGATTCACCAAATGATCTTTGTCGTGAGGAAGAGTTATTAGAGTAGTATATTTAATTTTGTAAACTAACTGTTTGTCTATCATTGATGGCACTGAATGATGAATTTTGTAATATTTTCGTAACTCTATACAAAAACTATATAGTATCTTACGACGTTCAACAATATAAAATGAAAAATGACGAGTGGTGAGTAAGCAGCAACTACGTAGACGCCGTCTATAAAATTTCCAGTTAAATATTTTTAACATTTTGAAAACATAAAAATGAACAACAGATAGTGTGTGGACTATAAATCTGTTTTATTATGTAATGGTTGACTTGTAATAAGTGTAGATCGATCGTATGTCACAAATACGACATTACACGTATTCTCTTGTGAGTACAACACGAAACTACAAGCAATCCTCAATAAACAACGACAGTGCTATCTTAATGATTAAAAAAAAAAACAAAAACAGATCATACATTTGATCCGTTCAAAGTTCATGGATATATAGATCATAGATGTGGAACCCATTGACATTACCTTTTGCTATAACTTTATGAGATTCGTTATTTGTCGGTCCATACGACGATACGAGACGTACGAAAACAGAAATGTTGGCTCTGAACATGAAATAGATGACCGAAACAAAAAAAGTAAAGATTCAGGTTTTTCCATTTATTCAAAGCTAGAGACTAGAGTGATCAAATCACTAGTCAGCTAATAAAAAACACTTATTGAAGGATGTTGTTACTTGTGATTGGTAACACTTAGTATTAAAGATTGTCGCTTTGGTTATTGCTATTCACAAAACCGATAAGATAATACGGTAAAACTATACTACTTAATAATGATAACACATTTTTGTTCTTTTGTAATACTGTAAGGGTAGTGTTATTTAACAACTCTCAACTTGTTCTTTTTTTTTTAAATTTGAATAATAAATTGATGTCTAGTTTTTCAATAAGAGAGGATACGACTGAAATTATGAAAATATAATAAATAAAATGTTACTGTTATTAACAAATATTTCTGCTACAAATTTTTGCATGGATTGGGACGGGAGACTTGGTCAACCAACCTTTCTACTAAATCAAGAGACAAAAAACCTGAACTTCGCAGCCTTTTTCCACCGAATGATCTCACCAATGACAAAGTCAGTTTCTCCATAGAATCCTTTTTATTCATTACCAAACTCATGTGAATGTCTCAGTACTCTAGTTTTTCTTGGAAAACTGTCCATTTTTATTTGGATATATTTAGGACTGTCCATTTTCCGAGTCTTACAATGAGTATTAACATTGTCACAGTTTTATACAAAGCAGAACAAAAAGGAATATACATTTATATTATCTCTAATGAATTGAGAGATAACTCTTTGTATGAATCAAAATGCTACTAAGTACTACATATGTTCAGTTCTTTTTCTTAAAAAAGGGGAAAAAACAAAATAATTGTACAAGAAGGAAAAATAAAGTTTTGTTCTTTTTAATCACAAAGGACCCCCCAAAAGATCAGGTAATGTGATTTTCCCCAAATTATTAGGATCAAGTTTATCGAACTGATTCACAACTTGGTTAATGTCTTTATCACTGATCTTCCCCATTTCCTTAAGCTTCAACACAATATACTCTGATTTACTGAGAAACACCAAAATCAACAACAACAACAAAAACAAACTTAAAAGGGTCAGAAGATGTAATCACTTCTACTCAGTCATTGGATAAGATTAAACAAAAACAAAACAATATAAAAATTCAACACACTTTCGAATAGTTTTATTGTTGCTTGCAAGGAATAGTCTAAAGATTTGACATACGATTAGTCTGATTAATCTTTTTGACCTACAACACACTATCTTTACGTTACTTTGCCAGAAATCCTTTTTCAGCTTCAAGAATCCAGTTAGTTGCATAAACCCATTACTACAAACAGCTCAAAACAGACCAAACCAGAGAGACACAAAAAGAACAGTTTAAGGTTCTGTCATTTTACCTGATGAAACCATGTTGATAAGTGTCAGCAGCGAGCAAATCCTCAACAGTGATCTCTCTATTCAAAGCCAGTTTCACAGCTCTCCGATGCCTGCGATCGATTCTAGCTTCAGCCAAATAGATAAACGCACGAGCCACAGCTAGAGTTGAAACCAAAAGCCAAGCAGCAGCGAAAAGACGTCCTCTAAGCGTTTTAAAAGCTCTGTCACCATAACCAACCGTGGTAACCGACATAACCGACAAGTAAACCGAGTCAACAAGATCCAACTCCTCAACGAAATGCAAGACGAGAGCACCAACTCCGATACACAAAACGACGACGCATAAAGCTAAAAAGACTTTCATCCTAATCCTCATCCTTCCTTTCTCGAAATCTATTATGTAATCTTTAGCAGAGAACCTGTGATGGTGGTGATGATGTCTACTGGAACTCATTTGGATTCCAGCGAGAATCATAGTTTCTTGAAGGTCAAGAACGTAATTGACAACACCGCTGAGGAGAATATCCAAGAAACCGAAACCGAACAAGACGAAAACGACGGCGAAGATCTTGGTCCAAGGAGTCAACGGAGCGATGTCACCGTAACCTATGGTACACATGGTGACGATGCAGAAGTAGAGAGCGTCGACTACAGGGTGAGTTTCGATACCTGAGTAGTGATCTCTGTTGAAAGAGTAGATTGAAACACCTAAGGTTAAGTAGATGATGAGAAGGAAGAAAGCTTGTTTGATGATGGATTTGGAGAGTGGTGAAGGTTTCTTGTTGTTGGTTTTCTCTGATGAGGTTTTGGGTATTAAGTCTTTGATGATTACCATCGCCGGAGCTGTACGGCAACGGTGAAGTGGTCGTTGTTTGTTGAAGTAAGAATCTGGGTATGTGTTGTCTGAGTCTGAGTCTTGATCAAGTTCGGATTTTTCGAGGTCATGGTGATGTTGTTGGACAATCTCTTGGAAGAAAGATGTGGTTGAGATTGAGTGAGAGATTGTTGTTGTGGCGGCGGCGGAGGAGGAGTCTTGATTTTCCGGTATGGGTTGGAGACGGTAACGTGGTTGAGGAGGAGGAGGACTGAGTAAAGGTTGGTTCTCCATTTCCCAATAAAGGAGGAATCTCTTCTTCCCAAACTCCAAAAGAGTTTTACTAATTTCCTTTTGTTTGGGTTAACGGAAAATTCCAAAAAGGATTGAAAAAAAGGGAACCAAAGAAACAGGTGTGATTGGTGTTCTGTAATAGAAGAGTGGTAACTTTATAGGCTTTTATATCAGTGGGGACCACATGCCACGTATGAAAAAACTGATTATCGATAATTTTGGGACCCCATGCAAACAATCTAGTGTTTATTTGAATAATAATTAAGGTGAAGGTGACTAATTAGCGATTTTGTTTTTACCCCACTTTTCTTTATTAATTATTGATTCATCGGGTGTTTATACACGTGGAAACATGAAAAAGTCGTATATAAAATTCAATATATTTTTTTTCTTCTATGAATTACATGATTTATTCTGATTAAGATATTGGCCATGGGTTTGGCTTTTTTTTTGTGTGGCGAAGGTTGGGTTGATGATTATCTGGTATCTCCATGATAGGTTTTGAGATTCTGCCCAGTATCATCGATCCTAATTTGGTGAAGGGACCGTATTCTGGAGACTTGATCAAGTTAAATTTATGGATAGATAATGAGTCAGAGCAAAATACAATGTGCTAAACGCTAATATACTTTGTCTCAAATTGGAAAAAAAGAAAATAAATCAAAGTCAATAAAATTGTTTACAACTAAGATGCATGTTATTGGTTTTTATTGGTGGTGGTGGGAGATGGGGATATGTAGTTGGATTGTGATAGAACTAAGTGGATTGCAATTGTTCATCTTCTAAATTCACTAATGGCATTTAATCACAACGACAATAGCCAATAACCAAGCCTATTTTCAATCGACTAATTAAGCCTGTTTAAGGCCCATTAAAACTATACCAGTTTAGGGTCATAGTATTACACTATTGACGTTTATACATCAAGGAATAGTGGAATACACGACCACGTTGAGGAAATTCAGAAGAATAAGTCCACGCCATGACACAAGAATGATGATATATTTCATATTTTGTATCGAAGTAATGCTATCCTCAAAAGAATATACTGTAGGTCACTTAAATATTAGGTTCAAACATTTATAGAAGGATTTTAAACAATATTACATCACAGAACGAAAAAATAATACATAGGAATCATGATGAATTAATTGTGTTTGTTTGTCAAGCAAAAAAAAAAGAATAAAAACATTCCACGCTTTTTTCTCTTAATGTTTGTTTATGTCACCTAATAACAACATCCTTTAAATAATGTTTATCTACCTCCCTAATCCCTTCTGTATTAATAAAAAAACCTAGATAGTAAACGGAAATTTTAAATGTTTTTATGATCGTTCATATGTTTTGAGCTCTTTCAATGATATCTTTTCCATTTCTCTACGAAAATCCAGGTCAATGGTCGCTATAACTAGTTTGGAGACAAGTCCTGTTCATTCCAAAAGTCCCACACAGTCGGAGATGAAGAAGGGGAAACTCCAAGAGACGACGACAAAGACCGTACCTTTCTACAAACTGTTTTCTTTCTCAGACTCTACCGATGTGTTGTTAATGATCGTTGGTTCGATCGGAGCTATCGGAAACGGTCTTGGTTTTCCTTTAATGACATTATTGTTTGGTGATCTTATTGATACGGTTGGTCGAAACCTGTTTACAAACGACATTGTTGATTTAGTCTCCAAGGTTAGATTTAGATTCCCAACAATCTTTCAAGTTTTTTTTGTTTTGTTTTGTTATGTTGTATACTATCTTGTGTTTGGGTTTCTTCGTTTAGGTTTGCTTGAAATTTGTCTACCTTGGACTTGGGACACTAGTTGCAGCCTTTCTCCGTAAGTAATACTTATATTTCAAAAAAGAAGTAATACTCTCTCCGCTTTAAATTGAATGTATTGTTTTTCGTTTTAGTTTAACATATTCAACGTAAATTTTTACATAGATATCTAATTTAACCTCAAGTGAAAACTAATAAAAGATAAGGCATAATAGATCATGCTATTAACTTGTGTAAGAAAATGTCAAAACACATCTATTATAAGACTATAAATTTAGTTGCTTTTTAAGCAAGAAATACAATCTCGGTGTTTTTTTCCCCGGTTCTAGAGGTGGCTTGTTGGGTGATTACGGGAGAAAGACAAGCTGCGAGGATAAGGAGTTTATATCTGAAAACAATTTTAAGACAAGACATAGTATTCTTCGATGTCGAAACGAACACAGGAGAAGTTGTTGGTCGAATGTCAGGTGATACTGTTCTTATACTAGATGCTATGGGTGAGAAGGTAAACAAACGAATTACTTACAACAACAAAAATAAAAAAGAAGAAGCTTTTTTATTAATATATTGAAAGTTCTCAAGTGTGAAATTCTTCTCAGGTTGGGAAGTTTATACAGTTGCTTGCAACATTCTTGGGTGGATATGCGTTAGCTTTTGCGAAAGGATGGTTACTTACACTTGTTATGTTAACCTCAATTCCTCTTCTAGCTATGGCTGGTGCAGCTACGTCGATTATTTTTACTAAAGCTTCTTCTCAACAACAAGCTGCTTATGCCAAAGCATCAACCATTGTTGAACAAACTTTCGGCTCTATTCGAACCGTAAGAATGCGTACATTCCTTTTGTTTGTTGTTTATTTGTTGGATGTTATTCATAAAAATAGTTTGAGACTTAAACCAAGTTGTTGCGGGATTTCTTCAGGTTGCTTCTTTCACGGGAGAGAAGCAAGCGACGAATAGCTACAAAACGTTGATAAATTCAGCCTATAAATCGAGTGTTAAGCAAGGTTTCTCTACGGGTTTGGGTTTTGGAGTAATGTTCTTGGTGTTCTTTTGTAGCTATGCTTTGGCTATATGGTTTGGTGGAGAGATGATACTCAGAAAAGGGTATACAGGTGGTGCAGTGATCAATGTAATGATCATTGTGGTCGCGAGTTCGATGTGAGTAAAACACATTTTCTTTCTAGTCTCAAGACAGTTACGACGGTTAAAAAACTGTGATTCTTTTTGTTTTTTTCTTTAGGTCTTTAGGGCAAGCAGCACCTTGTCTAACCTCATTTGCAGCTGGTCAAGCTGCAGCATATAAAATGTTTGAAACGATAAAAAGAAAGCCGTTGATTGATGCATTTGATCTAAATGGGAAGGTGTTAGAAGATATTCAAGGAAAAATCGAGCTGAGAGATGTGTGTTTTAGTTACCCTTCAAGGCCTAAAGAAGAGATATTTGGGGGATTCTCTCTGTTGATCCCGAGTGGTGCAACAGCTGCTTTGGTAGGAGAAAGCGGGAGCGGGAAATCTACAGTGATCAGTTTAATCGAAAGGTTCTATGATCCGAACTCAGGCCAAGTGCTTATTGATGGTGTTGACTTGAAGGAGTTTCAGTTGAAATGGATTAGAGGAAAGATAGGATTGGTTAGTCAAGAACCGGTTCTGTTTTCTTCAAGTATAATGGAGAACATCGGGTACGGGAAAGAGGGAGCGACAGTGGAAGAGATTAAAGTAGCGGCGAAGCTAGCAAACGCGGCTAAGTTTGTCGATAAGTTGCCTCAGGGTTTAGAGACAATGGTAGGTGAACATGGAACTCAACTCTCTGGAGGACAGAAACAAAGGATTGCAATAGCGAGGGCCATACTTAAAGATCCGAGGATTTTGCTTTTAGATGAAGCAACCAGTGCTCTTGATGCTGAATCCGAAAGAGTGGTTCAAGAGGCTTTAGATAGGGTAATGGTGAACCGGACTACTGTGATTGTCGCACATCGGTTAAGCACAGTGAGAAATGCTGATATGATTGCTGTGATTCACCGTGGAAAGATAGTTGAAGAAGGTAAATATATTTAATCCTTTTGATTATGATACATAGTCTTCTAATTAGGTTAATTTGCATTTTAGGTTCACATTGTGAGTTACTCAAGGATCATGAAGGAGCTTATTCGCAGCTTATACGGTTACAAGAGATAAACACAGAATCAAAACGGTTGGAGATTTCAGATGGATTGCGAGATGGAATAATCAGCAGAGGACCATCAAGAGGGAGCAGCAGCAGTAGGAGACATGATGATGAATCTGTTTCCGTTCATGGTTTACTTGCTGAACAAGAAAACACTGAAATTCCTCAAGAACAGTCCCAAAGTGTGTCGATTACTCGAATAGCTGCTTTAAACAAACCGGAGACTCCGATTCTCATACTTGGAACCTTAGTATGTGCACTTGACGGCACTATATTCCCGATTTTCGGACTCTTCTTTGCTAAAGTAATCATAGCTTTCTTCCAACCGCCTCATGAGCTAAGGAGCGACTCAAGATTCTGGTCGCTGATATTTGTGCTTCTTGGTGTAATTTCTTTGGTAGTGTATCCAACGCATATGTACCTGTTTGCTGTAGCTGGAGGGAGACTGATTCGGAGGATAAGATCAATGTGTTTTGAGAAAGTTGTTCACATGGAGGTTGGGTGGTTCGATGAGCCTGAGAACTCGAGTGGTGCGATGGGAGCGAGGCTCTCTGCTGATGCAGCTTTAATTAGGACTCTTGTAGGCGACTCGTTGGCTCTAACTGTCAAGAATGTTGCATCCGCAGTGGCTGGAGTGATCATAGCTTTCGTGACGAGCTGGGAATTAGCAGTTATCATCTTACTAATGATTCCTTTAACTGGAATCAATAATTACGTGCAAGTTAAGTTCATGAAAGGCTTCAGCGCAGACGCAAAGGTTGGCCTTTTTTTCCATTAAATAGGTTTTCAAGGGTTTAGGGTTTGTTACTTGTTAAAGAAGAAACTCATAGAAATTGATTGCAGACAAAGTACGAGGAGGCGAGTCAGGTGGCCAACGATGCAGTGGGGAGTATAAGAACGGTTGCGTCTTTCTGTGCAGAGGAGAAAGTGATGGAGATGTATAAGAAACGATGTGAAGAGTCGATCAAATCTGGGATGAAGCAAGGTTTAATCGCCGGACTAGGGTTTGGTCTCTCCTTCTTCATTCTATACTCTGTCTACGCTACATGTTTCTACGTAGGTGCGAGATTGGTTAGAGACGGAAAGACGACATACAACGGTGTTTTTCAGGTTTGGTTTTTCTTATTTCTTTAAAAGAAATCTCTGTAATAAAACTTGAAGAGAAGAGACTTGATGATCTTGGATTGTGGATTTGTTTGCGCTAGGTTTTCTTAGCATTGACAATGACAACAATTGGGATCGCTTCAGCGAGTTCTTTCGCTCCTGATTCAAGTAAAGCTCAGAGTGCTGCCACTTCGATTTTTGGGATTATCGACAGGAAATCGAAGATAGACTCGAGAGATGAATCCGGAATGGTGTTGGAGAACGTAAAGGGAGATATCGAGCTCTGTCACATAAGCTTTTCTTACCAAACTAGACCAGACATACAGATTTTTCGTGACCTTTGCTTCTCCATTCGTGCCGGAAAGGTAACGTTTTGTAAAAGTTACACAACTTATAAACAGATTCTTCCTCAAAAGCTTAAGTATAACCCACTCCTTTAATTCTTGTACTTAATTACAGACTGTTGCTTTGGTTGGAGAAAGTGGATCGGGTAAATCTACGGTGATATCGCTGTTACAGAGGTTTTACGATCCGGATTCGGGTCGTATAACTCTAGATGGAGTTGAGCTTAAGAATCTGCAACTGAAGTGGCTGAGACAACAAATGGGGCTTGTAGGGCAAGAACCTGTACTATTCAACGACACGATACGAGCAAACATTGCTTACGGAAAAGGCGGCGAAGAAGCAACGGAGGCTGAGATAGTAGCTGCTTCAGAGCTCGCTAATGCCCATAGGTTCATCTCTAGTATACAACAGGTATACATGATTAAAACAAGACATTTCGATACTTGTCGTCGTAAACCATATAGGTTACTTACGCCGCAAGTAAAACTCTTTCCTCTTTGGTTTAAGGGTTACGATACGGTGGTTGGAGAGAGAGGGATACAATTGTCAGGA
The DNA here is from genome assembly GCA_000411075.1 of Sisymbrium irio. Classification (NCBI taxonomy): domain Eukaryota; kingdom Viridiplantae; phylum Streptophyta; class Magnoliopsida; order Brassicales; family Brassicaceae; genus Sisymbrium; species Sisymbrium irio. The sequence continues at coordinate 1,824 of ASZH01045335.1, read as the reverse complement.
GGACAGAAGCAACGTGTAGCGATTGCACGTGCCATCGTAAAAGAACCGAAGATCTTGTTACTCGACGAAGCGACAAGTGCCTTGGATGCAGAATCAGAGCGTGTGGTTCAGGATGCACTTGACAGGGTGATGATGAACCGTACCACCATCGTGGTGGCTCACAGGCTTTCGACGATTAAGAATGCTGACGTCATCGCCGTCGTCAAGAACGGTGTGATCGCGGAGAAAGGGACGCACGAGACGTTGATCAATATCGAAGGTGGTGTTTATGCTTCTCTCGTTCAACTTCACATGAGTGCTTTCTAATTGATACAAATACGTGTATATTCTCGTAAACAAAAGAGAAGAAACAACAAAGACGTTCGTTTCAAACAAAATCTCTATGTATGAAGGAATTTTTCATTGCTTGTTTGGTTGAAAAATTAAAGATTTAGCCTAACACAATCATTTCACAGATTAGCCGTCCTTATCATAACAAAGCAACAATTTCATCTTTTTTAAAAAAGTTTCAAATCCCAGATCAATTCTTTCAGATATTCCACAATATGTTGATATATAAAATATGTGTTTTTAAAAAAAAATTGTTGACACAGAGATATGTGACAATATGAGAACATCTCCATCCTTTAGTATGTTAACAAAAGTATCTATAAAGATAAAATGTTACTGTTTTTATGTAATAATTAAATCTTAAACTACAAAAAGAAAAATTTAACCACTTATAAAACAATAGCTGTTATAAAAGTATTTGAAATTTTTTTGTTGGATATCTCAGACTCCATACTTATAAAAACTTAACTTTCTCTTTCTTCATTTTCCAATTTTTTTCAATTTATTTATGTCTATATATTTTCTTTGATACTCTCCTGATACTTTCAATGAGGTTGTCCTAAGGGCTTGCTAAACTTATATGTGTTTGCTAAATTTATATACATTTTTCTCTTTGTTAATATTAAATCAGTTAAACCAAGTGAAGATGTTATTGACACAAGATCTCAAATATTAGAAAGGGTTCAAATTTGATCATGTTTGGCCAATCCTTAAAGGTATTGAGAAATTTTCAAATAACCACAGAAATAGAACCACTGCATTCTCAGAAGAAAGTTGTAATGCCAAATCATCTTCATCAATCCAAGATGAGTCATCACCATCTCTTAGTATAAATTCATTCAATCTAAATATCAATATTGATGAATCCGGTGACAGTTTATTAAACAGACCTATGAGTGTGAAAAAAGCAAAGAAAAAACAACACTTTGATGACCAATTTAAACAAGTGATGGAACAAAACGATAAGCTTCTAAAAGCTATGGTTAAAGCTACTTATGAAAGAAACGAAATTAAAAGACAGAAAATAGAGTTACAAAGAAAGAAACATGAGCGTAAAATGTTACTTGCGGATTTGAGTTCTATAACTGATCCAGCAAGGCGTGCGTATATTGAAAATGAAAGAGCAATGATTCTAAGTAGAAGAGTACCAACAAACCGATATGAAAAACATGGAGAAGGTTCACAAAGCCAATATCATAGATCTCAATATCGAACATATCAAGTTCAAGGAGACCAAGCTCAGGGAGATCAAGCTCAAAGAAGTCAAGTTCAAGGATAACAATCTCAAGATGAAGATCCAAAATCACCAAGTGAACAACAAGATTTTTTCCAGTACTATAATTTGTTTAGCGGAGGCGGAAATATATTTCTTGGATTTTTATTAGATTATTATTAAAATTAATATTCTGTGTATTTTATGTGTGTTTATTTTTAATTATGTTATTTTGTGTGTTTGATTTTATGTGTGTTTAACTTTAATTGGTAATTTTATGT